>JANBXA010000737.1:5625000-5635000 GCA_030556225.1 Cricetiscus sungorus | reverse complement strand
TAGCTCAGAGAGCTAAGAGACACCAGCCACAGCTCTCGCTGCTGACAGCACAGAGACCACAGATACTCAGGTGAACATTATTTTGTGTGTTGTTCCCCAGGTGTCACCGAGCTATCAAGGCCTTCGTCCCAGGTCTGGCAGGATTACTTTGCAGTCTCCTTGTCCAGTTTCTCCCAATACAAGCTTCCGGGTTCCACAGACTAGGTCTTGCATTCTCTCACGTCTGTCTCCATAGCTAGCACCAAGCTATAACATGGAAGAGCTCAAGACACACTGTTGGAATAAACGAAGGATTTCTATGCAAGACCCGCATCGGGGCGCCATAATGGCGCTGGGCACGGTGAGAAACATGACGGCAATTTCATTCAATTCCAAGATGGAAAATAATACTGACATTCACTGTTGGGGGAATCCATGGTCTAATCTCCTTTAATGTCCCTGGTGCTTAATCTGTCAGTCAGCACACACAGATTTAGTACTGACTGCCAGGTATTCATTCTCAGTTCTTTGAAGCATAAACTCCACAGCTTCAGATAATGTAGCTGTGGAAATGCTTTGGGTTTCTTTGGGAGAAAAAAATGTATGCACTTCTATTATTTCTCAATGCCACTGTAGGTTCCCTGCTCTTTTACAGCCTGAAAGCAACAGCAAGGGGCCCATTCATAAACGCACACATTCTCTCCTTCCCGGGATGCCTAGCGGGACCAAATACAACGCTGGGAAAAGAGGACTCAGGTGTCTAGTGGGCACCGCCCCAGGGTCCTTCCCTCTCCAAGTCTCCCCTGTCACAGCCATCACCCCTCTGGCTTGGAGCTCAGTGTCCTCTGTAGGTCACAAGGGATCGGGGACTGACCTGTGCTTTTGAGAACCTTGCGCAGGCTGGATATGGATGGGAGGTGTGGTGGCCTGGGTGTATCAATAGGGTAAAGGAGGAGCCGTGGGCCCCTGAGTAGATGCCCTTCTCATAAGAAGTCACTGTCCACAGTGTTGACAGGCAGAGCTTTGGGGAGACATGGTTCTTGTCGGTCAGCAGCATAATACTCAAACACTGGGCGGAGACATGCTAGAAAAGTAAGAGCATTGGAGTGTGCTGGCCAGTCCTCCACCAGCACACAACGAGGCAAGAACCCCATGAGGCAAAGCACTGTAGCGTGTCTGTTTTCCGCCAGCCCGCCCGCCGCCAATCTGGCGTGCCGGCCCCAAATAACACGCAGAGACTCTGTATTTGATACAATCCTGTTGGCCAGTTACCGTTTTTGTTTATGGGCTAGCTCTGTCTTAATGATTAACCCATTTCTACTTATCTAAGTATTTCCACGTGGCTCATCTTATCCGAGAGCCGAG
This sequence comes from Cricetiscus sungorus, assembly GCA_030556225.1. Taxonomy (NCBI): domain Eukaryota; kingdom Metazoa; phylum Chordata; class Mammalia; order Rodentia; family Cricetidae; genus Cricetiscus; species Cricetiscus sungorus. The sequence goes on along the minus strand of JANBXA010000737.1, from coordinate 5,633,656 downwards.
GCCGGTGTCTTCCTTCCTCTTGGGGTCTACATCTTGACTCCTCCTTCCCACTTCCTCTTTCCTCCTTGTCTCCTAGCTCCGCCTATCTTGCTTTCTCATTGGCCCAACAGTGCTTTATTAATTAACCAGTATGAGAAACATATTTACAGAATCACATCTCCCATCACACCACCACCACTGCCCAGGGAGGTCTGGACACAGATGACCCGCCAAAACCGTCTCCCGCAGCACCTCTAGCTCATCTTTAGAAACCTGCTGGCTTGGGTACCAAATGACTACGAGAAGAGGAGACGGTGTGTCCAAGGTCCCCACAGATCTCCCTGCCCCCTTAGAAAGAGCCCATGCAGGGCTGCTTGGTTTAACATTACATCCAAGCAGCAGGAAATACGCTAGTGGCCTCCAAAACATACCAGGTCCGTGGCACCCAGACTGCCAGCTTGTCCCAGAGTTACCCCTCCATGTCACCATGGTTGAATGGACAGGATTCCCGCCATCTCGTTACCCCCGTCTTTCCTCTGCAGACTTAAGAGTAGACTAAAGGCCAGCTCTTGTTTTCAGTCTCTAGACATGCTGATAATTCTAGTAGGCGAGACAATGAAATACTCATCTGTAATAAAGACCACATGAAAAATGCATACTATAAAGCAAAAATCTGTAAGAATCCCTACAGTTTAAGGACGTTTCTTCCAGGTACAGTGGCATGTGTCTGCAACCACAGCGATCAGGACACAGACAGGAGCATCCTGGGCTACAGAGCACAAAACGGAGGAAGATGCCACCTGTCACCTTACTGGTTGCCACGGTTGACCTGGCTGGTCAGGATGGCTAGGCAGGTGCTCCCTTCCGCCGTCAGTACTCTGGATGTGTCCCTCCTGAAGCTGTGCACTCAGCAGAAGAGGACACAGGAAGGCTGGCATCGAGTCAAGGACACGCCAACGGCTGATCTCTCCTGAGCAGTTCTCTGAGTGGAGAGGGCACAGATTCCATCAGAGTTACACTCGCTGATCCATTAATTTTGCTTGCATTGACTTTGGGTAATTCGTGAAGTTTCCCCGAGCTTTGGCCCAGCACTCTCACTCAGGGCTGCCTGCATGCTGGGATTACCCTGGGGGCAAGCGTGTTCAGCAGAGTGGTATGGGGCTTCCCTCACAGAGATTCTGTATAGATTAACCTGAATGTGGCCATTATTGACCTGCACGCCACCTCCATTGGCCTGAGTGTGGCCTGCATCTCAAGATCCTTCTGAAATGTTCTAGGCACCCCCAGTCGGTGAAAGCAGCCTCACATTTCTTACGCACACACCCTAGGATTCAACGCAGCGTTTACATGCAACTGGATTTCATTAAGAGTCCTCTGATAAATAGTAAAACAATTTCATTTTAAATATTCTAAACTCCCATTCCACAACTTCCCACAAGTTAATCAGAGCCAATAAAGCTTAATTGAACGCTAAGTTGGCAGACTCAGACCCCATAAAGCTGCAGGCTGACTACTTCAGGAAATACCCCTTCCTTGACAGGTAATTTCTTCACAATTAAGATGGAGTGCAGAACACTCAGACATCCATACTTAACACTAAGGGCCCAAAGGCCACATCAGTGTACATAATAAATCAGCATACTGGACACAGGAAGCTCAGAGGCCACACATGGATGACCTGCCTGTGTTTCTGGATGACAGGCAAGTTTTTCATGGAAAAGCTAAATTCATCTCAACATTCAAGATTTAATTTTATTGTCATAGAACAGTATCAACCTAGAACGGGGAGTCTGACGTCATGCCCCCCCTTATTTACTGCTGCCTCCATTTCCTGTTCACGCAGTTCACCAGGGTGAGCGCAGGAGTACAAGCTATCCCAAAGCATTCATACTGAGTCTTTGCCCAGCATAGACATGGCTTTTCCATAGCCTTATGGATGGAAACCCTCCTGACAACCTCCCCGGGCTGTGGATTCCAGCACGCCACCCTAGGGCCAAAGTCCATGGGCAATTAGGGCAGAATCGCACACCACTGACTGCTGGATACTCAAGTGAGGCCAACGACCCTCCCCACCCTTCCATCAGATCAACAGTGATGGATGCTTGCAAGGCAAGCAGAGGTGGCCGTCGGCTCAGTGGGCAACGTTCTTGTGACACACTTGCTACTTTGCCTGCAAGCAGGAATTTCTTCCTGTCTCCCCGACTTCCTAAGGGAACCCTGAGCACCACCTTCTGATACCTCAGCTCTAATTCCTGCCTGCAGACTCCTCCAGCTTCTTCCCCTGCCCTTCCTCTCCTCCATTACGCGTTTAAGTACAGTAGTACATAAGGATAGGTAGTCCTTTTCTTTGTGCTCTTCAGAAAAGCTGTTTCCTCCCAATCCCCAAAGCCCGGCTTCCTAAGTGAGAAACCGTCATCTTCAGCAAATACGTGCAAAAACAATTGCCCTTAGGGCCCAGCCGCCATGGGGTCACTTGATCAATTCAATTTCTAACTCAATAATGAATTCTCAGTCTCAAAACACCACCTGCTCCCTACCCGAGAGCTTGTAGTCTCTTCTCTCTCTCCATGCATCAAACTTTAAAAGGCCCAAACTTACCAAATCTGAAAGCAACACACACACACACATGCACACACACACACACACACACACACACACACATGCACGCACGCACGCACAGACACGCACACATGCACTCACATGTGCACGCCTTTCCTATAAGAAACTAATTTCAGGTCCCCATGTCTGTTCACATTCTCTGCATTTACTGTTGTGTTTTTAGAAACTACCCAATGTCTAACATCACCAGAAGCCATCAATTATTACTCAGCTCGGGGAAGAACATATTTTAAAGTTACACACGGAGCACCAAAGCTACCATCCATCTTGTCAGGAAACAGAATTATGGCCCATGTTGGCACATCAATGTGCCAGAAAACATTTGTCCTGGTTTCGGGACCCAGGGAGCTCATTAGATGGCTTTGGAAGTCTCCGGCAGCCCTCAGAAGCAGGGAGAGCATGGCCGGCCTTGGGAATGCTGTTGAAAACACAACTGAAAGGCTGTGAAATACCTGGGCACCCCCACTCACACCTGTTGCCTGCCTCTGCTTCTCCCTGCTCATACCTCCTCTCCGAATGCATGACAACTCAGCATCTTACATTCTCAGCAGAAAGGGTAAAGTTACAAAGTCCCAGGTGTGGGGCAATTATAGTGCCTTCTGCAGAAACCCAAGCCTGGTTGAAGGCATCCATATAAACAAGCTGTGTCACATGACACTCCTTGTCCCCAGGTCCAGCCCAGGGCTGACTGAGTAGGCTTATCAGGAAAACAGAAGGCCATGAAGTTCAGGAGATAACCCACTTTGAACTCAATGCAAATTTCATTTTGTCCAATCATGGCATTTTTTCCATTTGAATATACAAATAAGTTCCCATTTAATGAAGAGCGTTAACACTCTCAGTTGGGATGACTATAAATTTCAACTTGCCCTCTCCTTCAGGACAGATGGGACACATAAATTAGAAATTCAAGGTTGCCAGACCAGAAAATGTAAGGCTTCCAAGGGTTTTAATTCAGGTATGTGGTGCCGAGTGCCTTCTCTATTGTGTGGGAAAGTTATGAAGCGTCTTGTTTTAATTAATAGAGCACAGAAACCATTGCTGAAAATTTAAACATGAAATTCTAGCACACGGCCCAGGAACTTCCTTCAAGCCAAATTAGCATATGGCCACAGGACTCGATTCTGAAATGTTCATGATAAATCACAGCCTTTTAGAATGCAGCGGCTCTTAACTTCGTGTAAATAATACATTAGAACCTTCAAAGGTCAGGTACCTGGAGCTCATCCACTCAGAGGAAAAGAATAGGACAGGTGCAGTGATGCTACTACCCCAGGCTTGGTTGTATGACATCATCCCACTTAGCAACAGCTACACGGTCTGGAAGACACCAGGACTGGCTTTTCCAATAGAGCAAAACAGTTCTGCACATACAGAACCCAAAGGGACCGTCCTCAAGCTCAGCAAGGGCCCTTGGCCTGGGGAACGCATTCCCATTACAAAGTCCCTACATGATTCAGCAGTCTGGACCGGCGTCAATCCTCTGTTGGGAGGGCGTCCGTCTCTCTTTCGATTCTAAATGTTACCACTCAGAGCTTCTGCTTTGGTTACGTGAAGGAGAGGTGGGGGTAATCTCCCAAGCCAGAAAGATGCAATCACTTCAGAATAAGCAGTGATCATCCAGGATCACAAAAACCTTCCATCCTTTGAGGAAAGGGAGGCGCTTAAACCGCAGCTTTGTTTCTCCCGGAAAAGCTACCTCAGCTTCCACTGCTGGGGTCTGTCTCCTCCTCCTCCACGCTCTACAGGTCACGAGGCTGGACTTGCCCGGAGCTCCCCACTCTTCTGGAGTGAATTTCCACCCCGCCGCACCTGTCGCACTGACCACGCCCACTGTGGCAGGTGCAGACGTGACCTGTGGGGGCTAGGTCTGGGGTCCTGGGCCTCAGCTCTCCCTCTTATTCCCTGGTCGGAGAGAGAGAGCATCCTTGGAGTGGGAACCCGCGGCCGTCATCTGTTTCTGGTGTAAGCGATTCCTCCCCCAATAAACATCAATCAGCCTGTATTGTGTCCCAGAATCTTATTTCCCACACAATATTTGGTGTCACTCTTCCCGCTGTACGCATCTCTTAGACACAGCGAAGTCATCACGTCACAAATCGGAGCACCTTCCCCTCATCCCCAGATAAATCAGTTCTTCCTCCTGTGCCCCTTCACCCACACCTCCCGTCACTGCCTTCCCCAGAAACCGAGAGAACCGTTGAGAGAGCCTTCATTCCTCTCTTGCTGAATACAATTAGTCCGATAGTCATCGCGCCCTGCTGAAGCTATCTTCCAAATCTGCCTCCCGTCCAGAGCTGTCCATTCCTGGAGCAACGTTTTAGGATTTCCTACCCGGGTAATAACACAGCCTCATAGCGTGTTCCCAACCTCCAATGCAGCCCCTTCCTGCACCGTGCTCCTCATTGTGACTGTCCACAGGTACCGTGTCATCTTCCCGAGCGGAACCCTGTTGCCATGCTTCACTGTTTTCAAATGAACATCTCAATCTGTGAGTGGTCTTCAACCGAGGATGAGTCTGGCTTCACCAGGGGCACCTGGAAATTTCTGAAGATACTCCGCGTCATTAAAGGTGGGAGGTGGGGCCATCATCTAAGACAGGGGCCGTGGAGGAGTCTCGGTGCACAGACAGCCCCTCCCCAACTTCCAGGAAAAGCACCAGCCCTCCATGTGAAGGACACTGAGGTTACAAAGCCCAGACGACACAGAGAACTTCATCTTACGCTTCTCCCGATTGGTCACTCCCGGCCGTCCACAGCCCCACCCTGATCTACACTCAATGAGCCCGCCCCACCACGGTTCTCAAAGACACTTTGTCTCCCGGGTCACCACACACACATCATTCCGTCTGGTGCATAATTCAAACACCCTCCCTCAAGTTCTCCGACCCCTTGCGTTGGGAAACCTGCCTTCCGTGGGTTAGACACCACCAGCTCCCTATACCCTCCTTCACCATCATTCTGTCTTATAAATATCTGCTGACTTCTCAGCACCCCCTCCCAGACTGAAATAAACAGCCATGCCATGCCGTCATCCTGCCCTGAGAGCTTCGTAGCACTCAGCATGAAGCCTTGCGGAGCTAACACTTGCATGTGTCACACGCCTATGTGATTCTAAGATAACCGTCTTGATAACTTGGCACAAGGCTGGCAGCGGTGTTGAGAAGGAACCACAGTTCAAAGCACCAAACGAAGGTAAGCCTGGGACACTTCAGAAAAGCAGCCAAGTTGGCCCGAGAAGGAGCTTGGCGCTGTTAACCATGGGTGGTCACTCTGTCCTTAGGAACCCAGTCATCTGGCTTTCACAAAAATTAGGTACAGAAAACAGAAAATGTTAGGAAACACACAGTAAATCAGCAACTGTTATGGGACAATCTTTTTGCATTCTGTGAAATTGTGTCACTCAGTTTGGCTCAATAAGAAGCTGAATGGCTGATACAGCCAGGCAGGATTTTCAGGGCAGAAAGAACTGTGGGGATGGGAAGAAGGCAGAGTCACGAGGACACGCACAGGAAACGTGACATGTAGGAGATAAGGTAACAAGCCACAAGTCACATGGTAGCACATAAATTAATAGAAATGGGTTCATTGTAATTCACGCAGCAATGTGGTCACGTGACAGCTTACAGATGAGGAAAAGGGGAACTCCATTCAACAGCTCCAACTGTTGAGAATCCAGCCTCTGAGCTTCTAGACGCTCGTAACATCCCAGTCTTCTCCTCACAGGTACACACAGCATGCTCTGGATCAAGGCCACCAGGGAACCTACTGAGGTCCCATTTCAGATGAAAACAGAGGGCTACAGCTCAGTTGTACAACACTTGCCTGGAGCACTGGAGGCCCTGCGTTCAAGTCTTAACACCGCAGAATAAAAAGCAAGAACAAAGCCTGTTCTAAATAAGACAAGGCCTGTTTACTATGCTAAGATCTGCACCAAGTCTGCGAGGCTAAATCAGCAGCTTAGCATGAATTAGGCCGGAAGGAAACGCCTGAGACCTCCGTGGTCAGTCCTGCTCTCGACAAAACACCAGCTTCAGTTGGAGTGTTCTTGGTGGCCTTGTACAAATTACTAACTTCAGAAGGGGAAAGGGACAAGATCACATGGGGAGAAGTGAGTGGACAGGGAACTGGAGAAAGAGAAGGGGGGAGAGGAGAGCGTGTGGGACTAGGAAGATTGAGTCAGGGGAGGAATAGGAGAGAGAGAGAGAGAGAGAGAGAGAGAGAGAGAGAGAGAGAGAGAGAGAGAGAGAGAGAGAGAGAGAGAACAAAAGAAGGAGCCATTATAAGTTTGAATAGAAACTGAATCTAGGGAAATGTCCAGAGACCCTCAAGACTGACCCCAACTAACAATCTGAGCAACAGTGGAGAGGCTACCATAAATGCCCTTCCCTGATAATGAGATTGATGACTAACTTATCCACCATCATAGAGCCCTCATCTAGTAGCTGACAGAATCAGAAGCAGATACCCACAGCTAAACACTGAGACGAACTGGAATCCAGATGCAGAGAGGGAGGACAAGACCAGGCTGCAAAAACACACAAAGATAGCTGAATGAGGAGGAGCTAATGGACCCCACACTGAGAGCTGGGAATCCAGCAAGGGACCGACTCAGACCCCCTGAACATGGGTCTCAGTTAGGAGGCCTGGGCAGTCTAAGGGACCTCTGACAGTGGAACCAGGATGTATCCCTGGTGCACGAAAGGAGCACATTCCCCATGGAGGGATACTCCCCTAACCTAGAGACAGGAGGAAGGCCTAGACCCTACTCCAAATGACTTGACAGATTTAAATGACCCCACCTGGAAGGTATCACCCTACATGTGGAGTGGGGGAGGATGGGAGGGGAGAGTGGTCGGGGGCATGGGAGGGTGGGAGAGAGGGAGAGGGAACTGAGATCGATATATGAAATAAAAATAAAAAATAAAAATAAAAAAAAGAATTACTGACTTCATCAGACATTGATTAAAAAGACCTGTGTCTTATGTTCTGTGTGATAACTGGAGACACACAGGTATTTCTTCCGCACATGTGATGTGACAGCTGTCACAGAGGAAATTCTCCTGGGAAACGGTGAGCCGTGAGTTCAGCTGGTGCCTTCCCTACAGCACCCAATTTTTACTTGAAAGGAAAGCTAGCAGCCAATTCTTTAGACTTGGGCATTCGGCAGATGTCGTTTTGAAAATGCATGAAGCAATTCGACCACTTTAAGAATAACAACTAAGAGTATTTGATGTGATGACAGAAAAGAACGGACTTTTCAAGTGAAAATTTGGGTTTTTATAGAACTTGCATGCGCCGTCATGAGCGTGGCAGCGTCTCTGTACTTAGTCTCTTTTGATGCTTCTTTGTGAAATACACGTGTGGTGATTAGGGCCTGTGACTTCCTTCCTCTAGTTATCACATAATAAAATGTGTCAAAATTTGAAAGACTGACATCAATTCAGCTAACCAATCTCGTCAAATAACCAACGCGAGATATTGCCAAACCGCCAAACCATATGTTAGTGAAAAACTCTAAAGTGCACTCGCTCTCAAGCAATGGGATTTACGGAGATGGGATGGGAAAAGTTCATTGATTCGGTTTCAGATTCCACACTGCATCTAATCTTTAGATTTAAAAACCACGGCCACATAGGTTCTGCAGTGGTGAGAGCAGAATGTCCACCATGATCTGACACAGCCGTCCGGACACTTTCCCAGTGTCCCCAGTATCGTATCTGCCTGAAGTTACGGTTTTCTTCATCTGCTTCAATCGACACATCGTATCACAGCAGACAGGATGAAGAGTAACAAGGGACCCAGCCACCTGCTATGGGCGGGAGATGTGGAATGTGTTTTAGGTGCTACCATTTCTATTAATTTGGGGGGCTGTGCTAACTACTTCTTATCAATATATGTGATTAATGCCAACGTGAGATGGGTTTTCCTTATTGCTTTAAATAAATTAGCGTTTTTAAATCTTGCCAACTTGAATATCTGGTACTATAAACTTCGGTGGATACAACACCCACAAGCAAAAGCTTTACAACACTTTCTCTTTCTTCTGAGACTGTGAA
>JANBXA010000737.1:5525000-5620000 GCA_030556225.1 Cricetiscus sungorus | reverse complement strand
ACACACACACAGAATCAAACACTACATAAAAGTAAATCTTTTTAACAGCCCGGTTGAGGAAGGAACATATTATCAACTCAACTTGTGGCCTGCACATGTGGGCATACGTACGCACACTCACTTTCATAAGGACACACACCAGTAACTAATAATCTGCATTAACTGGTGAATAGGGACTGCTGGACTCAATCCTGTTCTTCCCCGTCCTTTAGGAGAGTCCTAGCTGGATCTGGTCTGGTCCATCCATGTGTCCGGGAATGCTACAGGAGCTCTGTAAAGCTCTGGCAGCAGTGACCAAGAGTGACAGGGCACGCAGGGACCTATGAACAAGGACACTCAGGAAGGAAGCACAAGCCATGAACGCAGAGGGGGGCACACAGTGACCCCGGCGACCTCTCTGTGCATTCACTCCGGAGATATTCACTGGGTACCTAAGGTGATCGGGGAAACCCCCCACACGTGCCACCAAGCATGTGCCACAGCCACTTGGAGCTCGCCACCCAGCGGCGGTCAGTTGCATTAAATCGAGGGGCGTGATCTGACTCTCTCGGCGGCGGCGGCGGCGGGCACACTTAGGGATCCCCAACTAAACTAAAACAGCCACCAGGCACAGAGCAGCGCTAGCTGTGAAGAAACGCCACTGTGGTCCTAGCTTTTGAGTCTGACCTCATACACCATCTAGCAAGTTACCCCTTCCCCCCACCCGGGGAGCCTCGTTGTCCTTGTCTTTGGCGATGGCATGAGTCCTGTCCTAGGGTTTAGAGGCCCCGACTGCAGTGTCATAGCATAAATGACGTCCTCGCAGTCCCTGCTCCTCGCCAGAGAGAGACGCAGAAGCCACACTCGGGAGGACACGAGCAGAAAACTTATCAAATCCTCGCCAAGTAAAGTCTCAAGTGTGAGAACCCTGTGAGTCCTGTGATCTCCCAACTCAGTGCCTGGGAGGTGGGGGTGGGTGATTCTCCCAAAGCAATATACGAAGACCCTTGTGTCCCGAATAAGGAGCCAAACCACAGTTCATGACTGCAGATAAACTGAAGGGAGGGAGCTACAAAACAACGTAACAATGCCTGTGGCTATCAGATGCTCACGGCGGAGACAGCAGAGGCACCAAACATAAAGGAAGAGGCCAACACACAAATCGTCATCTCACCTAACGCACTTACCCGCTGAGCCATCAAGCCAGCCCCAGATACAATCTCTAAAAAGTATTTTCGGACCACAGACGGCTGAGTTCACAACGACAGGACACACAGACATAGAAGACTAACAATGCAGTCATTACTTATCTCTACCCACCATAAAAAATGTAGTAAAGAAATCAACAAAAACCTGTAACAGGGCATTGAGGCCTGACGCCTCGGGATGGACAATTTTCTTAAGTAAGCAATAATGAGATGATTTACAGTGGGCAAATGAACTAGAGAAATACACGCAAAATAAATTATGCAAAATCTCCGCTAGACCGGTCTGTAGAGTGTGGCAGCAAACCCGTGAAGAGAAAACTCTACATCCTCATTGCATTCCCGTAAACTGCCACCATGCCAGCAGCTTCATGGTCTTCCCCCGCCCCCCATCATTGCTGCACAGTGCCATAGCAGCACAAAACCACACCGTGTCTGGCAGCGTCTGCAAGTTCTGCAACAGTCCTGGCAGCTACCCTGAGACACCTGAGACACCAGCACCATAAATAGAGATGCCACTTTCAGATGACACCTCTGTGCACAGTAAAATAAGTGGTGAGTCAAGATTCAAATGACTGAAGTTGTTTTAGGTAATTCATAGGTTATAAAAACTAATGAGAAGTGGGAAAAAATATGAGGGCATTACAACACTCCCATTAAAATGAAAATCTATATTACAGCCTTACATTCCTCAACTGCCATTCCAGAATGGAGGACCAAGCAATATATCAAATGCTCTATTCAGAAAAAAACAACCACTTCATTAATTTTCAGAAATAGTTGCTTTCATATTCTTTTAAACCACAATCATCTCCAGTTTTTGTGACTGTCGAAGTTTATTTTTAGTCAGCAATTCACTTGAGTGACTAAAAAAATAAATGCAAAAGATCAGAGTTTACCACAAGCTCATATAGGCAGAGCTATGGGCACACGGCACACACAGACATGCACACACTTGGCACAACCAGGTAAGCCCAACCCAGATAGTCCTATCTCTAAAAAGAAAGGTCCCTATCCATGCAGGAGCACCCTGAGTCCCTGCCTGCCTGATCTCTGACCCCCACCGCCGGTCCTCTGCCTGAGGAGAGACCTCCTAGAGAGCTTGGGCCACCCAGAGCTATAGACATTGAACTTCTGACACATCTAAGCCCACCATGGGAGTGAGAGAGAGGAGAGAGAGAGGAGAGAAGAGAGAGAGAGACAGAGAGACAGAGACAGAGAGACAGAGACAGAGAGAGAGAGAGACTCCACCTGCACCCACTGGAAGAAGCTATGGGAAGACGGCAATACAAGAAAACACCTAACAATAGACAGACAAGCATGGGACCACCAGAATCTAGGGACTTTACACCAACTAGACAGGAACACAACAAAGCAGATGAAGCAGAAGAGAACGAATTAAAAATATCTTCATAAAAATAATAGAGGCCTTCAAATACAATATGAGAAAATTCCTCAAAGAAATGGAAGAAAAAACAAAAAATTGGAAGAAATGAACAAATCTCTTAAAGAAATTAAGGAGAGCCATAAAAATAAAAAAAAAAAACTAAACAGGTGAAAGAAACAGTTCAAGACGTAAAAACTGAGATAGAGACAATGAAGAAAGCACAAACCAAAGGAATGCTGGGAATAGAAAAGCTGGGCAAACAACCGGGAACTACAGACGCAAGCACAACCAACAGAACTCAAGAGGTGGAAGAGAGACTCTCAGGCACTGAGGATAAGCTGGAGGAAATAGATTCATTGACCAAAGAAAGTCTCAAATCCAGCAAATCCTTAACACAAAAAATCCAGGAAATGTGGGACACCGTGAAAAGGCCAAACCTAAGAATAATAGGCATAGAGGAAGGTGAGGAAGCCCAGCTCAAAGGGGCCAAAAACATATTCAACATAATCATCGAAGAAAACTTTCCCAATATGAAGAAGGACATGCCCAAGAAACTACAAGAAGCACACCAAACACCAAATAGAGTGGACCAAAGAAAAAAGACCCCTTGACATATAATAATCAGATCACCTAACATACAGAATTTAAAAAAGAATGTTAAGAGCAGCGAAGGAAAAAAGGACAGGTAACATATAAAGGCAGACCTATCAAAATTACACCTGACTTCTCCATGGAAACTCTCAAGGCTAGAAAGTCCTGGAGAGATGTTCTACAAGCACTAAGAGTCCACGGATGCCAGCCCAGGCTACTATACTCCACAAAGCTCTCAACCACGATAGACAGAGAAAACAAGATATTTAATGACAAAGCCAGATTTTCACAATACGTATCTACAAATCCAGCCCTATAGAAAGTTCTGGAAGAAAAACTCCAACCCAAGGAAGTTAACTACTCTCACAAAGACATAGGCAATAGATAATCCCACTTCACCAGAACCCAAGGGTAAAGCAGGGCAAATATATACACAATACCACCAACAACAACCTAAAACAAACAAGCATTAACAATCAATGGTCCTTACTCTCCCTAAACATTAATGGTCTAAACTCACCTATAAAAGACACAGGATAACAGGATGGATACGAAGACGGAATCCATCCTTCTGCTGCATACAAGAAACACACCTAAGCTTCAAAGACAGATATTATTACCTCAGGGTAAAGGGCTGGGAAAAGATCTTCCAATCAAATGGACCCAAGAAGCAAGCAGGTGTGGCTATCCTAATATCTAACAAACCAAAATTATTAATTTCAAACCAAAATTAATCAAAAGAGATGAAGATGGTCATTTCATATTCATCGCAGGAGAAATACATCAACAAAAAGTCTCACTTCTGAACATCTATGCCCCAAATACAAAGGCACCCACATTCATAAAAGAAACGCTACTAAAACTCAGAGATCACATAAAACCTCACACACTCATAGTGGGAGACTTCAACACACCACTCTCACCACTAGACAAGACCACCAATCAGAAACTTAACAAAGAAACCAAAGAATTTACAGAAGTTATGTCTCAGCTGGGTTTAACAGACATCTATAGAACATTCCATCCAAACATAAAAGAATATACTTTCTTCTCTGCTCCGCATGGAACCTTCTCTAAAATCGACCACATACTAGGCAACATAACGAACCTCAACAGATACAAAAGAATTGGAATGGTCCCCTGTAACTTATCAGACCACCATGCTTTAAAGTTGGAATTCAACAACAACACAAATTGCAGAATCCCTACAAACTCATGGAAACTGAACAGTGTGCTATTGCACCACACCTGGGTCAAAGAAGAAATAAGAAAGAAATTAAGGACTTCCTAAAATTCAACGAGAATGAAGACATAACATACCCAAACTTATGGGACACCTTGAAAGCAGTGTTACGAGGGAAGTTCATTGCACTAAGTGCCCATATGAAGAAAACAGAGGATAGTCACATTAGAGAATTAACACCACAAATGAAAGCCTTAGAACAGAAAGAAGCAAACTCACCCTGAAGGAGTAGATGCCAGGAAATAATCAATTTGAGGGCTGAAATCAATAAAGTAGAAACAAGGAAAACAATACAAAAATTCAATGTAACAAAGAGTTGGTTTTTCAAGAAAATCAACAAGATAGACAAACCTTTATCCAAACTAACCAAACAGCAGAGAAAAACATGCAAATTAACAAAATCAGACATGAAAAGGGGGACATAACAATGGACACAGAGTTTCGAAATTCAGACTATTTTCAGGTCATACTTTGAAAACCTGTACCCTGCAAAATTTGAAAATTCAAATTTTTGGATAACTATTACTTACCAAAATTAAATCAAGAACAGATAAGCACCTTAAATAGACTTATAACCCCCTAATGAAATAGAAGCAGTCTTCAAAAGCCTTCCAGACAATAAAAGCCCAGGGCCAGATAGCTTCAGTGAAGAATTCTACCAGAAATTTAAAGAAGAGCTAATACCCATACTCCTCAAAATTTTCCACACAATAGAAGCAGAAGGTTCATTACCAAACTCTTTTTACGAAGTCACAATTACCTTGGTACCCAAGCCACACAAGGACATAACTAAGAAAGAGAACTACAGCCCAATATTCCTCATGAACATTGATGAAAAAATACTCAATAAAATACTGGTAAACCGAACCCAAGAATACATCAGCGAAATCTTCCACCATGACCAAGTAGGCTTCATCCCTGTGTTGTAAGGGATGGTTTAACATACGAAAATCTATCAACCTGATCCACCATATAAACAAACTGAAAAAGAAAAACCATATAATCATCTCCCTAGATGCTGAAAAAGCCTGACAGACTGACAGCTGGGAAACCAGCATTGGACTGACTCAGACCTCCTGAACATGGGTCTCAGAAGGCCTGGGCAGTCTAAGGGACCTCTGACAGTGGAACCAGGATATATCCCTGGTGCATGAAAGGACTTTGGGAGCACATTCCCCATGGAGGGATACTCCCTTAACCTAGAGTCAGGAGAGAGGGCCTAGTCCCTACTCCAAATGACTTGACAGATTTAGATACAGATTTAGATGACCCCTCCTGGAGGGCATCACCCTCCATGTGGAGTGGGGAGGAAGGGGAGCGTGGGGGGCATAGGAGGGTGGAAGAGAGGGAAAGAGGGAGGGAGAGGGAACTGGGATCGATATGTAAAATAAAATATAAATAAATAAATAAATAGGAAAGTCATGGTGAGCAGTTTTATGAATAGCCCTGAAAGATGTAGCATGTGTGAAAAATGATCATGCGAGGTTCAGTCAAGTTGTATTTTATTGCACAGTGAAGACTGACTATGTAAAATCATGTGTGAGTGGCCAGTTGTGGGAGGTCCCGCTGGGGGGCACTTGCCTGGAGAGCAAGAGCATCTGATGTTGAGCTCCAGAGTTTAAGTAGAAAACCCTGCACAGAGTGGCAACCTCTTGCAACCTCAGCTCTAAGAAGACAGAGCAGTGGATCCTGAGTCTCCCTGGCCAGGCAGCAGAATCTACAGAGGGAGCCTAAGCCACTGAGAGACTGTCTCCAAGAAATACGCAGGCGGCTCCCAAGGGGCAATGCCTGGCTCTAGTCTCTCTCTCCATGTATGTATGTATGTATGTATACACACACACACACACACACACACACACACACACACACACACACACCAGTACATGAGTACACATACATACCTGCGTGGACACATGTACTCCCTCATGATGAAACACACACACACACACACACAGAGAGAGAGAGAGAGAGAGAGAGAGAGAGAGAGAGAGAGAGAGAGAGAGAGAAGAGAGAGAGAGAGGCTTGTTACTACTCTTTGAATATCTCTTCAGAGTGACTGGCCAGTACAGCTGAGTCTGATTGGACAAGTACTTGTTGATAACCAGATGACATGGCTTATCTTTTGAAATAGCATGGAACAGCCTCTAAGGGCCACTGGCCATGTGAATGGAAATCACGGCTCAGCAGTGAAAAGCCTTCCTCACTCTTCAAATCAGGATGCAGAGGGAAAACATTGGTAGACTAAATCTGAAATTGGACTCTGATTTTATCATCGGAGTCTGCTGATAACACTGGGTGACAGTGGCCACATCGGAAGGGAGAGAGGCAGCAACCCTAGCAGGCCTGACAAATAAGCATTCTGATTTGAATTTCCGGAGTGTCCAAGTCCACCCAGCCTTGGGTAATCATGCAGGCCTGTCTCCAGCTGTGCTCTCTGTTAGAAACGACTTGTGCAGACTTGCTCTCAATTCTAAATTCTAATCTTAACAGTCAGTCTTGACAGAGGAGACATTCAAAACATTTGAACTGAATTTACACTAGTAACAGCTAGCAATTATGAGCATCTTAAGATGCAAACCTGTATGTGCTCTTCAGAACTAAGCGGTAAGTATTTTTTATGGCTAACGTGAAAATTTGTTAGCTGATGTGGGTGTTACCTTCCAAACACGAGAGCAGTGGAAACACATAAAATATTGCATATCGATTGAACATAATACAAATGACATCATAATAATGGCTATGTGATTAAAAGACAAAAGTGGGCAGCAGGCTCTCTTACACTTCAATGACTTAAGAAGAGCGAGACATTTCACATCCTGGAAGCCCATCAATCACTCCATCGGTATCCCCGACTCCACAGACATATAGCCCACACTCTTCTACCAATGAAAGAGAAACCACGGAGGCTTCCCTTCCCAAACATCTGGACAGGGTCACAGTGAGCTCCTGAATTCCTGGAAAGCTAGACCCAGGCCTGAATAAACTCCCTCCTAAGTCAGGGAAGCCCAATCAACACTAACAGCAACAACAGCTCTGTATCCGTACCTCAAACTCAGCGTCGGGCTTTCATGGGGAAATGACATTCATTCTACTGGACAAATCCACTCCGTGAAACAGAGGTCACTCTGAATTTTTTCACCAGGAAATTTGACCTCTACGAACTAACTTGCTGAATGCCACAGAGTTATTAAATGTGAAAGGTGAATTTAAAACCCAGACATTTTCATCGTACAAATGCTTTCTGAACACCTACCATGTACACAGTGCTACTCTGGACAAGAGCATGGACAAGGTAGCAATCCAGTCTCCCGGAGCTTGCCCTAAAGGGGCTGTTAGCGTTGCAGACACAAGAAACCAGGGAAACAATTGAAGAGAAAGTCCAAAGAGGAAATGTGCCACTGTGAAGAGAAATAAAACAGAAAGAGAAACACGAAGTGAGGGACTAACAGAGGTCAGACCAATTTTATTTAAGCCAGTCTGGACTTGATCCTCAGTACCGCCAAACCGGCTGTGCTTGAAGAAATTGCAGGAGCCACGAATACACGCAGTTTTCAAAGAGAAACCAGAGAAACAGGAAGTCACCAAGAAGGATGGAGGGCATTGAGCCAAGGCAGAAGTAACAGGGAGGAGATTTCAGCCATAAAGAAAGACTCCAGGGCAAATAGGTCAGAGAGGCAATGACAGTGCCCAGGATGGGGGCAACGTGGTGGATGGCTGCACAGTGTGTGGACTCGTTCCTTCAGACCCGTGTCGCTATCAAAGGACACAGCTACGCCGGAAAACGGCCGGCGTGAGCAGTGCGCTGAGCAAAGACCAAAGGAAAAGGAAAACTTCCTCCATGCTGGCAGCTGGGTCTGCGACTCAGGAACTGAACACCCAGCACTCCGAGTGTTTTCTAAGACTCGTCTACATTTCATGGGGGAAACAAGAAGATGAAGAGGGCTCGGTATCTCAGCAAATGGACGGCAAGGCATTCTTGCTAAGAGATTTGGGTAAGATCTGAGGCCTAACCCGGAAGAACCTGACTGAGGGGAAAGGAGCCAACCTCCTTCCGGACCCCGTGGTTCAGGAGTGAGCATGAACATCGGAATGGTGGACAAGAACATCTAGGGCTCCTGAGCAGAGCCAATGCCCTCTGAGCTTCCATGCTTTGGCTGAGAGGCACAGGCAACATAGCTTCCCTGAGAAATGTCTCCCAGGCCTAAGGAAGTGAACTAACTCTACCACCTCCAGAGCCCAGAACAAGGCCTTCCTTTGTAAAACGCTCCCTACTGGGAGCCCAGAGATTTTTTTTCACCTCTTTGCACAGCTTATGCTCCCATGCAGATATTTTAATTAATGTTTAATCTTCCTGTGTTTGTGCCTGGAGGCGAAGCCTGTGAAGGGCAGAGCTCCCAATCACAGCCTCAAACAGCTCTGCAGGTTTAACATTAAATAAGCACAGCTCAAAGGACTGACCAAAGCCTCTCCTCCACTCCAACTGCCCCCAGCACAGGGTCACCCAGGGCGGAGCTGGGTGAGTCTCCACTACCCTCTCCATATCCTCCGACAGTAACAACCATGGGTGTCTATATCTGCTCCCCCTTTGCTGGGGAGGGGCTGGATTCTGGGAGGAAATGGCTCTGTCACTCAGGAGGGATGAAGTCAGTGAAGAAAGGCTGGGGCTGGAAATGATTGCAGGAGGCCTGTGTGCACTTGCCTCAGAGCCTGCATCAATGACCATGGCCCCCTCGGCACACAGCTGAAGGAAAAGGCCTTTGTGCCGCTCACGGTATCTTAGGGAATTATCTGACAGCTTATTTATTAAATGCATTTTCATATTAATCCCCTCTGCACCGCCGCTGACCTTCAAAAACACTCTCTGTGAGGGGTAGGAAGCACGGTGGTGGATGGAGGAAAGGCGGGATGTGAGGAGGCTCCCTCCCCCGCCATCAGCCTCTCCTGCATGGCTGCATACGAAATTGGTTAAGATGAAATACTACATTAGGTAGCTGGTCCTTTAATGGGGAACCTAAATTAGATAGCTAGAAAATTAGAACCCAATTAATGGAGGTCCAAATTACTTTTTGCCTCTGTATATTTCCGAGAGGAATGGTTCACAGGAACGTAAAACAACATAAAAATATGGCTGGCACTTCCCCAAACATGCCCCGAGTCTCAGACACATTTTATCTCCACCAGTCCCAACCTGAGCACTGAAGTCCAGAATAATGACCCGTAAACACCCACAATGTACAATTATATTTAATATCTGTATTTCCCAAGTCACAGCCCAGACCCAAAGGCGCTCCCAGAGAGGCTTGCTTTTAGCCTTTTAAAAATGAACTTTGGGTAGAAAGAGCGTAACACAAAGGTCATTATGGCAAGCATTGTTTTTTAAGTGAATGGCTGAGTGGTATTAAATAGATTCACATTATTATATTAATCATTGTGTCATCTATTTAATCCCAGACTTGCAAGGCTGAAGGTATGTTCCCATTAAACATTAGGCTGCCATTGCTCCTCTCTACCAAAGGGAAACACCCAGTCCACACATTTGGTGAGACTTGCTTCTTACAGAAGGTAACACCGGGAACTCTGATTTCTCAATGATTCCGCCCATGGTTAAGCCTGTCTTGTTGGGATAAAACACCGACGGAAACCAACAGGAAAGAAAGGGAAGCCAAGGCAGGAACGTGGAGGCAGGAATTCGGCAGACACCACGGAGAGTGGGCTCACTCCTTTGTTCCTCTGGCTTACTCAGACACCCTCCTTAAACAGAGAGGCCGCCTCCTCAGGGTGGCCCCGCGCACACCGGTCAGGGGTCTAGTCTAGACAATGGTGCACAGAGTTCCCCAGTGCTGGCCAATGGAGGCAAGTCAGTGGAGCTCCACCTTTCCTGGCTATGTCTAGGTTTGTGCTCAACTGACAGGAACTACGCAGCACACCTATCACTTGGCTTATTGTGTTTGTGGGGTGCTAGCTTGTCCCACGAAGTCCTGTGGGATCCTCAGACATCTACTGGCCAGTGCTGACCGACAACCAATCAATACACATAGCCCGTTAAAATCTGGAAGCTGCAGACAGAAGGTCTTGACCAGCTTGTCGATCCCTTTGCAGCATCAGTTAGGACTGTAGCTGATGTCACAGCGGCCTAGAGGATGAATACACACAAAACCACATTTTAATGTCTTTAAAGCACTAGAAAGAACAATAGCTCAGAACGCCTTCAAGAAATGGCCCCAGAAATGAGCAGACTGTGGCCTTGTCTGCACAAGAAGCTAACAGATGCAGCTGTGAGCCCTGCCCAGCACTGCGGCAGCCACTCTCATCAGAGAGAGGCTGGCCCCACGGGAGCAGGGACAGCCCACGCCAGAAGAAGCTCTGTGTCAGTCTCTCTCGGTTCTGAGTCATTAGTTCTAGGGAGGGAAGGCATTAGAAAAACCTTTCAAGCCACAAACCACATATCTTAGGGAGATAGCTAATTAGAATTCACCCTTAACTGTGAGAGAATTAACAGACATTAAATAATCATTATTTATAATTGGAGAATCAAGTTACCCAAAGGGAGGGGGTGGGGAAAACGCAGACTGATTTGCTTAATGTTTAATTTAGGAAAATAAAAGGGTATGCATTTCTATCAAATGATCAATGACTGAAGTTCCTACAGCCAGAACCCTTAAAAGTAGTTTTCCCCTGAAACGGCTTTGTTCTACAGAAAAATGTGATTATTCCTAGCAACATGTAGGACACAGCTGTGTGAGCTCTGAACCCAGGGAGAAGGAGATGAGACACTCACCTGGGGGATTGTTTTTCCTCACCTCTGTGGGTTTGTTCCTTTATCCTATTTTGTTTTTCTTCCTGGAATTTTGGTTCCCCTCTCCTAAGGACAGGAAAGCCTCAATTCACTCCTCCCCCGACAGGGTCCCTCCCTCACCAGGCTCATGGCCAATGACTTGATCTTTAGGGAGATGACCACTCTGGGACCAAGGCAAAGAGGTCAAACCAAACCACTGCTTGACCCCTCTCATTCTCTATTGAAAGGAAGGGAGGCTCTGTAATACTAGGTCTCAAAAATTGCAATGTGTTATTATCCAATGTGCCAAAAATGGCGGAAATAGTGAGACTAGCCAGTGTGAGAGGGAGTTGGGAAAACCGCCTTTCCCCCAAGTCCCCAAGGCAGCGGAAGCCTGCCTGCACCTTCCACCGAAGGTGGCGCACTTCCAAAGTCTCCAAATACATTCCTATGTGCGCGTGCATGACCTTAAGAATTACACAGAGGAAGACATTCAGGGTGAGCATGGAGGTGAATAGGTAGCAATATTTGTTTTTGTAATAACAATGTTTGATTCCTATTTTTGTAATAACAAAGAAAAGCCAAGGAATGTAATTGTTAAGCCAAGGGAAACGTTTCGATATAATAGAGCCTTCATGCAAAGTGATACACAGATACTATTAAAATCTTCTAAGTGTGTGCTGTTAGGAAGACATGTGCCATCATATAACAGATTTATAAATGCGTTCAAAAGTCACAAAATATAAACAGTGCTTATCTCTGATACTTTTGTGCTAACCTATGGTGTGTGTGTGTGTGTGTGTGTGTGTGTGTGTGTGTGTGTGTACAAGTTTGTATATATGCACATTTGTGCACATAGGCAAGCATGCATTTGTGCGTGGGTACACATGGGTCCCAAAAGTCCCTCAGAAGCTATCCGCCTTACATTTCGAGAGTCTCTCCCACCATGGGGAACACATTAAGAAGGGCTGCATTCGGCGAGCACCAGGAATCTGAGTCTCTCCACGTTCTCACAGTGGTTCACAAGGTCAGCCACCACAAGCATGGGCTTCTGTTCAGTGTGGCTCTGGGGACTGAGCTCAGGTCCCGCTCACTCAGTGACCCATTTCCCAGCTGCCTTTCTAACCACAGACCTAACTAGAGCACCCTGTAAGCTGTTGTAGGTTTAACATAGAACAACATCAACAGCTCTAAAATGGAAATTCTAAGACAGGGATGGAGGCAGCTCCCTCCGAGCATGGAGTATCTGTCTGGACTACAGTTTGCCTCTGTAGGGTGAATAACACTCCCCCCAAAGTGTGAGCTCACATGCACACGTGCACACATAGGCACACACACATGCACACGCCACGCATGCACACATCCCTCAACTAACAAATGTTGGTTAAGAGCAAACAGAAGAGCCCTATGTAGTACCGCAGGTTTAAACCTAGCACCCAGTAGGTGAGGCAGGAACACAGCGGTCAGACATTAGCCTGAGCTACATGGCAGGTCCTGACTCCAGTAAGAACCTGTCTCAAAACCAAACATCCAGCCCGTAAAGGAACAAAGGAATACAGTCCTTGGGAATACATCCCCCTGATACCAGCTCCCCCTTCATAATTTCCCAGAGTATTCAGCTGTGTGTTGTGCTATAAGAAACACTCTACGTCCTGTTGCTTCAGAACACTTGAAATCATGTAAATTATTCCTGGGGAATGTTTAAAAATTCATGTTATTTACTCCTCAGAGGCCACAGCAACATCTTTCCAGACTGCACCAGACTCTTCCGTGAATTGGGGGGTGGGGGTGGGATTTAATTTCTGAGATGCAACAACCCTGCCTTGGGTTCAGATCAATAAAAGGAAATGAGCTCCTGTGGTTTGCAACCCTCTCGCCCAACCCCTCCATCGTATCCATGGCCCCGAGTGGATCAAAACTCCATTTGTAAATTAAAGCAGCTTGCCTGGCGTGGAAACACGTGCAAACCACGGTCTCTGAACCTACGTCTCTCTCCCAGGCCAGAGAAGTGAATAAAAAGCCGGTCATCAACAGCTCCTGCACAACCCCAGGCTTCGTAGACATTTTATTCAAGCAATTAGAAATGTTGTGTCCCCTTTTTTCTCGTTTATTGCTTTTATCTGCATTTTAAAAACAAAGCATTGAAGATCG
This sequence comes from Cricetiscus sungorus, assembly GCA_030556225.1. NCBI lineage: Eukaryota > Metazoa > Chordata > Mammalia > Rodentia > Cricetidae > Cricetiscus > Cricetiscus sungorus. Next base: position 5,606,669 of record JANBXA010000737.1, on the reverse strand, counting down.
ATGCCCACGCTTTGTGTGCATTTGTGTGTGTTCATTTACTGCAGGTGTGTGAGATGCAAAGGTCTGCCTAGCTCTGCCTTCTAGTACCGGATTACAGTGTGCAACACCATGCCTGGCTCTGCCTCCTAGTACCGGATTACAGTGTGCAACACCATGCCTGGCTCTGCCTCCTAGTACCGGATTACAGTGTGCAACACCATGCCTGGCTCTGCCTCCTAGTACTGGATTACAGTGTGCAACACCATGCCTGGCTGGTGGGCCCTGTGTTGCCTTTTACAGCTGACATCGCTCTCCAACCCAAATGTCTACATTTTTAAATTACTAAGATGCAAATACCTAAATTTTCACATTTAGTTTTTGAGGATTTCATACATGAATACTATATCACATCATTTCTACGCTATGTTCACTGCCTACATGTACCCCACTACCTCTCAAATTCATGACTTCCTCACTTATTTTATTAGATACACACATACACACACACACACACACACACACGTCACATGTGTACATCTTATATAATACAATGATAATGCAATACAACCTGTTGAGTTCCTTTAGCATTTCTCTTTCTCTCTCTCTCTCTCTCTCTCTCTCTCTCTCTCTCTCTCTCTCTCTCTCTCTCTCTCTCTCTCTCTCTGTGTGTGTGTGTGTGTGTGTGTGTGCCTACTTGCAATTGGATAATCTACCAGGAGTCATTAAATATCTATAATTTCTTCAAATAAGGACAGAGACTTAAGAGAATTTACACACACACACACACATACACTCACACACACACTCACACACACTCACACACACTCACACACACACATACACTCATACACACTCACACACACTCACACACTCATACACACATACACACTCACACACATACACACTCACATACACTCACACACACTCACACATATACACTCACACTCACACACACTCACACACACTCACACACACTCACACACACACTCACACACACACTCACACACACTCACACACACTCTCACACACACACTCACACACACACACTCACTGTAATGTCTACAGATGTTATCAGTATCCAGGTCTCGCATGAAGCAACCGCATTGCTGGCATTTTGAGATTCTGAGTGCGGGCCGCTCAGCAAGCAGCATTCCCCCATGGCTCCTGCCTTTACGTTCCTTGCCTTGAGTTCCTGCCCTGGCTTCCTCAGGGAAGGACTTATCTGGAAGCATAAGCCTAGTAAAGTCTTTCCTTGTTAATCTGTTTCAGTCAGGGTGCTTCATCACAGCAACAGAGAAGAACCCAGGACACTGGGCCACCTCCCCGCCTTGGGTTGGGTGTGTTAGCCTCTTCTCTGTGAAGGGGAGATAGGGCCAGAGTCCCTAGAACAGCAAAGCTAGCGTGTGAGCTTCAAGTCCGGGCAATGACACAGACAAATTCAGAGGACTGAAGAGCTGCCTCCTGTACGTAGAGAGCCAACTGTCTCCAGGCAATTGACGCGGACAGTTTTCAATTGCCAGCAACTTTGCCGGGCCACCTCCAGCCCTCAGTGACTAGTTTGTCATGTGTTTGTCATGCCTTACACTATTTAACTGAGACGCTGGTGAGCATGCTAGGATTGAGTAGAAAAGGCAATGAACAGAAAAGCAAAGAGCTAGCATTCAGCGCTGTGTGTCCAAAGGAAGGTTACCCCAAGGCGGCTCTGCAGCTCTCCGCTCGGCTGAGCCAGAGTTCTGAGAGCCAGATTACAGATCAGTTCCTCTCTCCGGCGTGTACTTGAGAGCGTCAGCAGGATCAGGTCAGACCCCAACACTCCAGCGAAGGGTGGCAGGGGTGAGCAGAGAGAGGGCCCAAGGCAGGACCATCCCCAAGGGAGACCCGTATCCGCCTCACACTCTCTCGGTGAAGGACTGAAACAGTGACCGCAGGGCAGGAAACCTAGATGCCGGCTCCACCTGGGTGTCCTGGCCTGTGACCTCACTCTGGAGAATCTCCGGGTCACAAAGGTCTTCAAGGTCTCTGGGAGTCCAGGGGCTTTGCTGTAATGGCGTACTTAAGCCTTGAGAAATCACTCCCGCCCTTCTCCAGGGCACTAGCACTGTGGAGAAGCCCAGAGAAGGATCCCTCCTGGGTCACGGGGTGAGGCCGAAGCGACTGGAGCCTGAAGGACAGATGCTCTAGCGTACACTGGGGAGCAGAGACTCCCACACCTGCTAGAGTGAAGCGGTCACGCAGAGGTTCCGTGAGCAGTAAGTGGCGTACCCTAGACGAAAGTGCTAACGATGGACTGACTCAGTCTCTACAGTCCTTGCCTTGCACAACAGGGTCCTGGGGTAACCTGCACTGCTGTAGAAATCAGGCATAGGTGTGCATGCCTGAGATCCCAGGACGCTGGAGGCCTAGACAGGAGGATAGACATCACACAGATAATTCTAGCCCAAAGTGTGCTGTCTATCCCTAAAGAAATGCAGGGCCTTGCCTATGGAGGGAAGGAAAACTCAGAATGCAGACTCTAAAATGATGTTTTCCAAATGCCAGACTCACACACAGGAAAGAAGAGATTTAAACTACATTGCCTCCTGTGTCCCATGCGCAGTCAGTAGCCCAGGTCCAGTGCAGGGAGGGCCTGGCCCTGCGGCCGAAGACGTGAGGGACACTCACTGCCATCAGGTACCAGAGGGAGGGCAGCAATTTACACAAGGAGCTAAATGCAATTGTCACTGAGCATGCTATCTCAGGAGATTGTGTGTGTGTGTGTGTGTGTGTGTGTGTGTGTGTGTGTGTGTGTATGTATGTATGTATGTATGTATGTATGCAGTGTGTATGTATATGTATGTGTCCTGTGCCTGTGTGTATGTATATATGCAGTGTGTATGTATATGTATGTGTCCTGTGCCTGTGTGTGTATGTATGTATGCAGTGTGTATGTATATGTATGTGTCCTGTGCCTGTGTGTGTATGTATGTATGCAGTGTGTATGTATATGTATGTGTCCTGTGCCTGTGTGTGTGTGTATGTATGCAGTGTGTATGTATATGTATGTGTCCTGTGCCTGTGTGTAGTATATGCAGTGTGTATGTATATGTATGTGTCCTGTGCCTGTGTGTGTATGTATGTATGCAGTGTGTATGTATATGTATGTGTCCTGTGCCTGTGTGTGTATGTATGTATGCAGTGTGTATGTATATGTATGTGTCCTGTGCCTGTGTGTGTATGTATGTATGCAGTGTGTATGTATATGTTTGTGCCCTGTGCCTGTGTGTGTATGCATGTGTGCATGCATGCATATATGATGTATGTGTTCTGCATCTGTGAGCCTGTGAATGTGTCTACATTTTCTGCACACACACCCAAGACTCCTTCTTCCTAGAGCTTGGAAGGAGAACGCCACTTTCTCTCCCTGCTAGGTCCCTAGTTTGACCAATAGTAACAATCAGTTTGCACACGGCCCCTGCCCCGGCAGAGTGAGAAGGGTTTCCCTCCATCAGAATGCAGTGCCGTGGGGTTCTAGCGACCCCAGGAGGGTTCTGTCTTCAGCGGGTAAAGCGCTCAATCTACCCAGGCTAGGCCTGTCCCCTGTGGTATTCGGAAACCAGTGTGCTGTCTGACACAGAGTACACAGAAACTTCTTATGGGCTGCTTGGCCTCCAACAGTTCCAGCGCGTCCAAGCCAGCCAGCCCTCTCTCAGGCTGCGGCAAGTTTCCTTCTGAAACTCCGTCCAAAAGTTAGCACCTGTGTGGAATCCCGACCGCCCTCAGGGCCTGCACGGCTGCTGTTGGAGTCCACCCGCCAGCTATTCCCTCGCATTTTTCAGCCCCGAGGCTGTCAATCATCCTTGAACACAGGCCCTACCTCCGTCCACCTCTCTGCCCAAAACACTCCCTTCTCCCCACAGGGGCTGCTCCAAAAATCTGGCAGCCATTCCAGAAGGAACTTCACCTGCAGATCCTCTCAAAGTCACCGTCCTTGACAGGACAGACTGGGCTTGGGAGCTTCACCTGTATTGCCATGGGCAGGTTCTCCATGCTTCAGTTTCCCTCTGTAAATCCAGGCATGGCAGAGCCTCCTTCAGGGGCTAAAGTGGGGACTAAGCTAATTAGCCTGAGCTTGGCACTCGGCACAGGCACAGGCTGTGTGCAGAGTTCTCTAACTGTGGGGCTCCCAGAGGGCTCGGGCTCTGCTACCGTGTGCCGAGCCTGATTCTTCACCAGCTCATGGTGCACTTCTGGAAGCAGACCTTCATCGAATCCTGGCAATCTGGTCACGTCTGATATACGGAAAGGTGTAAACAGGACGTGTGTCCTAAGGACGCAGAGGGACACGGATGAGCGGCATTGGGCTGACCGACTCCCGTACCTCCCAGGCAAACAAAGCACCTGGAGAGCAGCAGGCTGAGCTGGCCAAGAGTTAACCATGAGGACCAGGCGTGGTGGCTCACACCTCTAATTGCAGCGCTGGGAGATGGAGACAGGAAGTGATAAGGTGGAGTGTAGGCGGGGTCTCGGGCCCTTTTTCAGACTGAGGAAGGAAGAGAGGAAGGAGTTGACTGGGGCTGCTCCAGGTGCTTTGGCCCTGGGGTTTAATCCTGGCGCCTGACTCCTGGTCGTTACTGATAAGACTAACTAGGACCACACTTCACAGTTCCTCATCACTAACAAGCCAGCACCAGCGTCTCACTGGCCCGGGCCCTGTCTTTCGGGACGAGCCTGTGCTTCCCCCAGCCATCACTCAGACACTGTTCAGCTGCAGCTGCCACCACAGCTGCCACCACAGGGGTGAGAACTCTGCACAGCAAAGGGCTCCCTGCCAGCTTCACCCCTGGGGAGCACTAACATCAACACCTCCCCTCTGCAGTGGGGGACTTTCCCGCCCCTCCATCAGAAGCTTAGGCAACACCTGAGTGTGTGTCAGGCAGCGCCCGCGGCGGGCAGCAGGTGCTACCCTCCCTTGTCACTAGGTACTTCCTCACTGCCAAGCCACCATGGGAAGCGTTTTAGCCTTTGTATTATTGAATCCTCATGACCAATGGGGTAGCTACGGTGACCTTCCCCATAACCAAGGGACCTGTCTCCAAGAGACAGGTTAGAAAAGAGAGAGGAGGGGGTGGGCTTGAGGGAGGGAAGGGAGGGGAGGAAGAGCAGGAGGAACAGCGAAACCAAGCAGGGAGAGCACGGGCATTTTTAGGGATCCAAGCCCTCATCACCAGCCCAGGCTGGACAGGGTGCAGACAACCTTGGGCCTGCCCTGCACACAGCAGACACTGAGGTCCTGTCAGAGTGGCTTTGTCTATAGGTTTCAAATTCCTGGACCAGGGAAGCTGAGGACAGGCGCGAGCTCTAACCTACACTGTCTATGACAAGCGTGAAGCCATCAGCAAGGCATCCGTCCCTTTCCACCTGACGGATGCAGGCCCGAGAACCCACTGCAGACTTCAGCCCAGGCTGCCTGCACCCTGACTGGAGAGAGAAGCCAGGGGTCACTGGGACACCGCCCCCAGCCCGCCACTCCCCCACCTGAGCTGACAACTGTCGGGTGAAACCAGCCCAGGAAGTCACCCTGTGAATATTTTCTCTAAGTTCAAAACCTGACAAGCATTCTGCTGATTCCTGCCAGAGGCCATGCACTGGCTGGCTGTGGGCCACCTCCAAGGCTCCCTGCGAGCTCTCCCTCTCCTCACTCACAGACAGAGATTCCAGCAGGTCTTTAACTGCCCGGGGAACTTTTGTTTTCATGCAGTTAAAGAACTTAAAACCTTGGCTATGGCAAAGACTCAGAAGAGACAACAGTCTTCAGAGGAAAAACAGTAATAGTACTGTAATAGTACAAACAACCCCACCCCACCACCACCACCCACACCAACAGCACTACAACCACCACAATACCCCACCATCTACCCCCACACCCACCACACCCCACACACCCCACCATCTACCCCCACACCCACCACACCCCACCCACCATACCCCACCATCTACCCCCACACCCACCACACCCCACCACACCCCACCATCTACCCCCACACCCGCCACACCCCACCATACCCCACCATCTACCCCTACACCCACCACACCCACCACACCCCACCACAACCACCACAACCACCACACCCCACCATCTTACTCCACACCACCACACCCACCACACCCCACCACAACCACCACACCCACCATCCTCACACCCACCACACCCACCACACCCCACCACAACCACCACACCCACCACACCCCACCATCTACCTCCACACCCACCACACCCCACCATCTACCCCCACACCCCACCACACCCCACCATCTACCTACACACCTAACTGATGGGAGATGTTATTCTGTATATATGTTTCTCATACTGGTTAATAAAGCTCTGTGGCCAATGAGATAGCAAGATAGGCGGGGCTAGGAGACAAGGAGGAAAGAGGAAGTAGGGGGGAGGAGTCGAGATGTAGCCCAGGGAAGGAAGAGGACGCCAGCCGTGGCTCCCCGATAAGACGACCACGTGGAAATACTTAGATAAGTAGAAATGGGTTAATAATTAAGGCAGCGCTAGCAAATACACAATAATGGTAACTGGCCAACAGGATTGTACCAAATACAGAGTCTCTGAGTGTTACTTGGGGCTGGCGCGGCTGTGGGACCATGGCGGCAGGACCTGCTGCGGCCGGCAGGAACAACCTGCCATAACATAATGGTGTCAGAACCGGGATTGAGAACTTTCACTTAAAACTTAACAAAAGCTTAAAAAATAGTTTTTAGAAACAAGGGAACAGAGACTAGCAAGACTTCTTAGTAGCAGCATTTTCTTGGTTGGATTTGTTTTGCTGTAGACAGAGATTTGCACGGCTCCTTTAAGGGAAGTTTCCATAATTAGCATAAGCGGCAAAAAAGCCCCCTTGCTTTTAAAGAGCTCTGCTAACAATTCATTGGTGTGTACGAGAGCTACAATGAAGGTTTACACTATGTTTTAAAAAATACGCTGGCTTGGGAGAGAAAAAGAAACCGGATACAATGGTTTAAAAAAAAAAAAAAGGAATTAAATGGATGGCTATGTTGGTACACACCATTAAGCCCAGCACTAGGGAGACAGATGCAAGCAGATCTCTGTGATTTCAAAGCAAACCTGGTATGCACTGAATTCCAGGACAGATAAAAATTACACAGAGAAACCCTGTCTCAAAATATGTAAAAATAGAAGTAGAATAAATAGAGTAATAAAAAAGCCACATAAAGATGGAAAACACAGAGAAATTTTGGATACTATACGCACTTCTGTTGTCTTTAAATTATTTGATTGCTGAGAAAATAACAACTGTTGATAAAAGAAATGCTACTGGATTAATTCAATTTATATATTTTAAAAATGCTTTGACTCTAAAATTTAAGCCTAAGGACAAGTTACTGGGGAAAAGGATTTCTATTTTTGTTTCCACAGAAAATGAAAAACTATGGATTCTTTCCAGACTTACATGGTTTGATCAAGCCAGACCCCCTTAAACAGCTCCCCAGGTGATCCAACATTCAAAGCAGTTGAGAAAAGCCTTGCAGACTACTGCCAAGATTTCTGCATCTTCTTTGAAACCCCATGACAGCGCCCTCTACCAGCAGGAAGTACTTTGGAAAGAACGACGCCCAAATTCCCAAATATTGTTTATAAATGTTTGTTTTCATTTATATGGGCTTGGTTATAAATGGTTAATGACACAAACAATCCTTGTAAAGGTAAAAAAGGGAATTATGGTATAAATATGAATACTTTGCTTTGAAATGGATTTTCTTTTATTGATACAATTTAAGGTCAATTTTGTGATATGTATATTTCTCTTGTTTAGGTATTATGTTTATATAGCTCATTGGAAAATGTAATGTATAATTTAATACAGATTATAGAGAGTTACCTATGATAATTAAAACTTGGAGTTAAGTTAGTTAGGATTTCTAGATATGCAGAGATATATTTGAGATAAATAGGCATTCTTCAAACCTTTCAAAGACCTACAGAATATGGCATTTAAAATGGTTTAGGGATTTTCTTGACAATGAGGCACAACTGCTCCTGGTAACACCACCTACAGAAGAAAGGAAGATGGACATCGAAGAAACACATTATGGAGTTTGCTTCTAATATGGCAAGACTAGCCATTTGGGCAAGGTACTGCTCTTCTGGACTGTTTGACTTTATGTTGTAGAAACTGGACATGCAGGACCCACAAAAAGGTGACTGCTGATGCAAGATGGACATTGCTACAGGATTCTTGCTTCATGGAAGAGGCTGCCAGACAGCCAGACAGTCTACAGGACACAGAGAAAAGTTTCCTGCCTTGTTGAGGAGTCTGGACACACACTATGGCCTATGGGCTGAAGATGGAACATTACAGAAGAACTTCGGGTGACTGACCAGGCAATGAGTTGTCTCTGTCATTTCTAGAGTTTATATATTATCCTTCTGTGGTCTTTGATGGAGTTGAAGACAGGTAGTTATGGTTATAGTTTTCCTTAGTTAGGATTAAAGATAAGTTACATATAGGACTTTAGACTCACAAAGATAGGATAGATGATATTTTCTTTAAGTCTTACAAAATGTTAATGGACTAAATATTGTTAACTGTGATTCTTATTTGATAATGTTGTATGGTATATTTTGCTATGTTAAGGTTAAACCCCTTCTTTTACTTTAGACAGAAAAGAGGAGATGATGGGAGATGTTATTCTGTTTATATGTTTCTCATACTGGTTAATAAAGCTCTGTGGCCAATGAGATAGCAAGATAGGTGGGGCTAGGAGACAAGGAGGAAAGAGGAAGTAGGGGGGAGGAGTCGAGATGTAGCCCAGGGAAGGAAGAGGACTCCAGCCGCGGCTCCCCGATAAGACGACCACGTGGAAATACTTAGATAAGTAGAAATGGGTTAATAATTAAGACAGAGCTAGCCCATAAACAGTAATGGTAACTGGCCGACGGGATTATACCAAATACAGAGTCTCTGAGTGTTATTTGGGGCACACGTGGTTGCAGGACAATGGCGGCAGGACCAGGAGGCCAGCGGGAACAACATGCTGTATGTTATTCTGTATATATGTTTCTCATACTGGTTAATAAAGCACTGTGGCCAATAGAAAACTAGATAGGCGGGGCTAGGAGACCAGGAGGAGGAAAGAGGAAGTAGAAGACGGAGTCGACATGTAGCCCTGGGAGGAAGGAGGACGCCAGTCGCGGCTCCCCGATAAGACGACCACGTGGAAATACTTAGATAAGTAGAAATGGGTTAATGATTAAGGCAGAGCTAGCCCATAAACAGTAATGGTAATTGGCCAACAGGATTGTATCAAATACAGAGTCTCTGAGTGTTATTTGGGGCACACGTGGTTGCAGGACTATGGCGGCAGAACCAGCGGCAGCTGGCGGGGAACCTACCGTAACACCTAACACACCTACTACGCCCACCACACCACCCACCACCACCCCATAATCCATTTAAAAACTTACAAAGAAACCACAGTGCTTGGAATTGTACAGAAAAGGAACAGACATAGAGAGCAGGGGGAAGAAAGGAGTCTGTGGGGACAGAGTCACGCGATCAACTGACCTTTGGTGGAGAAATTGTGGCGATTTGTGAAGAGATAATCACAGCATTTCCAGATGGTACATCAATGACTGAACATTTGTATGCAACAGAAACGTGAATCTCTTCACTTTCATTCTCATGAAACGTAGGAAGGACTTAGATGTCACAGAAATGGATTCAAATGGGACCATAAGCCCGCTGTATAGTACAACGACAAATGTTGTGTGGAAACGAGGTTTTCTAGACATTACCAAAGAGAAACATGAGGGGATGTGGTCAGGCTGGGCATTCTTAAACGCCAACTCTCCGTTTATGTGCAATGCTGTTCTTCCCCGGGCAAGGTTTCTGAGCTCAAGCCTTCTGTGCTCAGAGATACTACCAGAAGAATGCAGAGGCCAGCCAGGTGTGCTGGCCCACGCCTTTCATCCCAAGTGTCCCGGGAGGCAGAGGCAGCAGATCCCTGAACTCAAGGCCAGCCTGGTCTGCTGGTGGGAATGGGACTTGGGTGAGCCAGCGGGTAGGACAGCGGGCAGCTTTTCCCAAGGCACCTTCCTTCAGAACCATTAGACCACAGGAAAGTCAGGTGCCCGTGAGGAGGTCACCAGGTAAACAAGCTGGCAGGACCCTGCTCAGCCATAAAGGGAAGTGAACTATCCAGGCATGAAGACGCACAGGCAAATCTCAGATGCCTATTGTCAAGGACGTACGCCAGGCTAAAAGGCTCAGATGCCACTAACCCAACAATAGAATGCTCTAGAGAGGCTAAACTGCACATGGTTGACAGCTGTGGCTGCCAGGGCCTGGGAGGCCACAACAGTGAGCAGCGAGGCACTGAGAACTTGCCGAGGGACAGTTTCTCAGCATGCTTTACAGGAGCAAAAGATGTGTGGCATTGTCCACTTGCCGAAATCCACTGAAACTTACAGCACAAGCCAGGCATGTCATGCCAGCCCTGCAATCCCGCAGTAGAGAGGCTGAGGCAGGGGACTCCAGTGAGTTGAAGGCCAGCCTGGGCTAACATGGCATGCACCAGAAAGACTGGGCGTTAGTGGTGCACACCTTTAATCCCAGCGCTTGGAGGTAGAGCCAGCTGGATCTCTGTGAGTTTGGGGCCAGCCTGGTCTACACAGCGAGTTCCAGGACAGGCTCCAAAGCTACACGGAGAAACCCTGTCTCATAAAACAACAACAACAAAATATTAAAAAATAATTAATTAATTTTAAAAGCGCAGAGTAAACTTAAATCTACGTAAGTATAAAACTATGGTGTAAAATTTCAAAAGACAGCAGCCAGGTGAAGGGAAGAATCAGAAAGGTCTGAGCCGCTCTGGACGAGGGCTCTCCAACTGAAGCCACTAACAAGGCTGGCAAGTGAGGTGACAACACCAGCGGCAGCGTGACCTGTGGTGGACACTGTTCAGTGGGTGATGCTGTTTCCACAAGGCCGTGTTCTCAGTAACAACGCCACGCTAAACAAGTAACCCCAGAGTGAATGACAACGAGCTAAGTGTGAGACAGAGACCAGGAGAAGTTTCCAATACAGGACTACGGACAGGATGACGTCTAGTGCCCCTAGACTGAGTGGGAGCTGTCAGGAGGAACTCAGACTGTGTTTGCTCCAGAAGCCCACAGATCTGTGCAAAGACCCCCTCCAGCGGACGCTCACGGCACCCCCCCAGCGGACGCTCACGGGAACCCCCCCCCAGCGATGCTCATGGCACCCCCCCAGCGGATGCTCACGGCCACCCCCCCAGCGGATGCTCCCGGGCACCCCCCCAGCGGACGCTCACGGCCATCCCCCCTCCAGCGGATGCTCACGGCATCCCCCCAGCGGATGCTCACGGCACCCCCCCAGCGGATGCTCACGGCCACCCCCCAGCGGATGCTCCCGGCACCCCCCCAGCGGATGCTCACGGCACACCCCCTCCAGCGGATGCTCACGGCACCCCCTCCAGTGGAAGGGTCCTGAGTCCCTGAGAAATGAGGAAGTCGGGGTCAGGGTGAGGAACCCTGCCTAAACCAGTGGCCTACAGTGCAGACACCTAAGGAGGGCTCATAAACAAAGCCCACACAGGGCCAGGAGAGCCCGCAGAGCCACCTCCCAGGGCCCGGAGCAAGGATGCATTAAATGGAATGGGACTTGATTCTAACCTAAAGTACAGAATGCATCCCTGTGAAGCCACACTAATCAGAGCAAATAACCAGCTAAGGAAAGGGACGAAGAAGACATCTGCCATGCTGGGAAAAGCCCCTAGAGGAGTGGCCGCTCACCACTCCCCAGCGCAACAGCACGAAAGGGCCTCAAGTGGCAGGCAGGGACCTTCCACGGGGTGGGGGACAAATGCTACCGCAGCCAGGTGACCAAGGTGATTCCAGCAATGATAAATTACAGTGATGGCAGGGACCCTGGTAAAGCGTGATCAGAGGGCATTGTATCTATACTATCTTCCTCTCAAAAATCCATTACCCCAGCCTACTCATGAGAAAAACCTCAGACAAACCCAACCGAGAAATACTCTTCCAAATGCCCGCCGAGCACGCGGCCGTCAAGGATATCTCAAGCAGGAAACTTCCACAGCACAGCAGACTCCACAGACGTGAGAGCTGAGGACACGGCACCCTGAAGTGGTCCTGGGACAGAAACCAAGGAAATCCCAGAGGAGCCTGGAAGTGGGACAGAACCAGCGAAGGGTCGCCAGCTGCAACAAACGGCCAGGAATATGAGACACCGGAAGTGGAGATTGCCGGGAAACTAAGTATCATTTCTACAACCTGTCTGTAAATCCACAATGGACCTAAAATATAAAATGTATCAAAAATTAATTGTGTGTGGAGGAAACACGTGACTATTGTAATTCTATAAATGATTAGCAAGTGATGGTGTGGGAACCGACATGACTCCAGCAGTGGGGCTACATTGTTCACTAAACAATTCCTGGGCGCTCTTCTGAGGGGCTTTGGCTGCTCAGGTCACAGCAGCCACTGCCCAGTCCCCTAGGGCGGTAGCCCTGCAGGCAGGCAGCTTTATGCTAACACAGATGCCTTCTTTTCCAGAGAGAGGAGGCAAAGTGAATGTGCAGGCAGTACAGCCCCTCGGAGAGCACAGAACTTCTGGCTTTTCGAAGGCCTCTGCCAGAGCCCGTGGAGCAGAAGGTGGCCCAAGTTCCCTGAGAGTCTAGATGGTGGCTTTGTTAAACTATCGCTCTCTGCACTGAGTCCCACATTCTGACCACATGGATTTAGGACCCACGATGACCCGCACCAACCCCAATCTTCAGTCTCCCAAATGAGCCAGGGAACAGAGAAATGTCCCCCAAGCAGGAAGAACACTCTCTGCCATGCATAAGCCAGGAGCACGGGGAGTCGGTGGAAGGCAGCAGGCTGGAGGGACAGCTTGTCCAAGGACAGACAGACACACTTGGAGGGCGCAGAACTCAGGAATGCAGGCACCCTTCCTAGAGGAAGCATAAACAGAAACGTGCACAACAGTCGTAGCCATCACTGCCCCAGCCCGAGCGAGCGGGCAGCTTGGACATTGTCCTTACGTCCATCCGTGGCATTCCTTCAGAGGAGCGAGGATCTTACAGTGTATCCCATTTGAGGGACTTCAGCGAAAAGTCCAAGTTTTCCCAAAATTATTACCTTAAGAGTGACAAGAGTGCCCTCTGGTGGTCATGACTGGGAAGTGCAGGCAAGGTGCCAACAGGCTAGGCCGGTTCCCAGCCTGGTTTTCTCCAACACACAACACCCACCTACTAAAGTACAGGAAATTCCCATGGGAAGTGAACAAATCCATCCTCGGGAATACAGGACCGGGTTCTGTTTTCCTTCTCTGAAGTCACCTTGGACAGCAGAGCACAAGTGGCCACCCGACCAACACCAACACCAACCCAGGTCTCACTAACTCATGAAAGCAGAGGAATGTCCTCACGGAACAGCCACGATGGGAAAAGCTGCCCGTTTCCGAGGGACCCCATCTTTGGGTGACGAAAATCCCTGAAAGCCAGCCTCCCTGTCACATCACAGAGGAGCCTGACAGCCACTGGCTTGACAGGGACTCATTAAGGTCAGCGTTTCTTAAGACTGGGCTCTGGGCAGGAGGCGAGAAAACCATCACATCGTCATTACTTAAGTCGCTGGGGTCTTGTCAGGAGGCGGGCGAGCTGTCACCTACTAGACCCTTCCTTCAGATGTAAGTCAGGGTTGTTTGTAGAGCATGGTTGGATTCTGAGAGGCCCACGGTCCTTTGTCTGCTCAGGGTCGGCCTCCCTGTGATCCCAAGGCTGGACACACGGGAGGGGAGGGTGTCAGTCATGGAGAGACAGATGCGTGAGCCCGTCCTGTGCTTGTGAGTGGCTGTGGACTTGGAAGACTGGAAACCTGGTAAGGGATTTTGACTTTTGTTCAGCAGGGTCCATCCAGGATCCGCTGTTCTGCTGTGTCCGCTGGGAGTTCTCCAGGGCCCACTGATGTTGGGTGATTCTTAGATAGTTTCTGCATTTTCAATTCTATCTCTGACTTGTGCATCTGGAGCCCAGTGGCGATGTTCTGCTCAGTCATCATAAATTTGGGGAAGGGATACGTTGGCTGTGGGTCAGGTGTCCAAATGTTGCGTTGGAATTCTCAGATGGAGTGGCTGGTTCACTGTGCACATTCTGAAGACACAGGATGCTGCTTCTGTCCAGGAGTGGGAAGAACCTTCCAGACTTTTTGTACAGAGGTTTCTAGTGTCTCTTTCCTCAGATATTTGGTGGTCGGTGTGCGAACAAGACAGACTTTTTCATTTTGCCCTTCTGGTTGGTGGAAAGTGATATTGCATTCTTTCTTTTGAAAAAAAAAAGATATTACAGTTTGTATTGTGCGTGTGGGGCATGCATGCATGCTTACGCGGGTGTGCATGCGAAGGTCAGAGGTTAACTTGTGGGCATGGTTTCCTCCTCCTGTCATGTGAGTTCTAGGGGAGGAAGTGCGGTCATCAAGCGTCCTCTTTAGTGCTGACATCCTTCCTTTAGTTTGTATTTCCTTCAGTATCGTTGGCCATGTCTCTTCCACTGAGCATTTGGCCGTCATATGAAATTATCCACTCACTCCCGAAAGACGGTGACCGTGTCGTCTTCTGGAATAATCTAAAGCAAGCTGCATCCTCCATTACTCTACTTCTCCAGGGCTTAAAGACACACAGGCTTTCCAGAAAGTAACCGTGAGACCAGGGCGACCCATGTAAGCAGCCTCTGGCTTCGTCCGTGGATGCCAGTTAGCGCCACCGCACCCGTAGAGCCTACCTTGGAGGGATTTGGCGGGAACACTCCCCATCCATTTAAATACAACTTGGAGTGGGTTCACGCCCTACGCCTCACCAGAGAGAGCTCTGGTCTTGCTGTTGGTGTAGCTACTATCTTGTTGCTTACTGGAGTAAATGACTGTCTTTTACACCAGAGAAGCTTGGTCTTGTTTGGCTTAAAAGAGTCTTGTCTTGTGGCGGCTTAGGGAACAGTGGGTGTGGCCCAAGTGAACAGGTGAGACACAAATCCAAGTAGACAAGAAGAGCACGTGCTTTTAAGAACATGAACTTCCCGGGAGATGTTATGTAACACTCCGCCATTTCTTTCTCCCTTTCTGTGGCTCTCAGAGAGGATTTAATCCTCTGACAATTTTCCATCACAGAAAGACAAAGGAGTCCGTGGTGGGAAGGAAAACACTGCTGCATGAATCAAATCCACCTCTCATAAATCACAGCTGATTTAAATGTCTGCCTTGACTAACGATTGGAAACAAAAACCACAGCTGACCTGGGTTCTCACCTCAGCCTGAGCACTGCTGTGTGGCGTGGCCTTGGCGGCCTGTCTGAGGCTTGAACTCACTGTGTGGATCCTTGGTTGCTCCCATGGCCTCAGGCGCACAGCCAGCTCTGACCGCCCCCTACAATTCCCCTGGCGTTTCTTATGGGCCTGACCTCCACCCCAAGCCTCCGCCTGTCTCAGGGGCTCTGAGCTGAGAAGACATCTCCCACAAGCAGATGACTCAGAGACCCTCCTGCCTCCTTCACAGAACTGAGCTGGGATTCTCAGCGGTGTCATCCTCTCCCTCTCTGCAGTGTCCTGTGTCATCTCCCTCCCTCTCTGCAGTGTCCTGTGTCATCTCCCCCCTCTCTGCAGTGTCCTGTGTCATCTCCCCCTCTCTGCAGTGTCCTGTGTCATCTCCCTCCTCTCTGCAGTGTCCTGTGTCATCTCCTCCCTCTCTGCAGTGTCCTGTGTCATCTCCCTCCCTCTCTGCAGTGTCCTGTGTCATCTCCCTCCCTCTCTGCAGTGTCCTGTGTCATCTCCCCCTCTCTGCAGTGTCCTGTGTCATCTCCCCCCTCTCTGCAGTGTCCTGTGTCATCTCCCTCCCTCTCTGCAGTGTCCTGTGTCATCTCCCTCCTCTCTGCAGTGTCCTGTGTCATCTCCCTCCCTCTCTGCAGTGTCCTGTGTCATCTCCCTCCTCTCTGCAGTGTCCTGTGTCATCTCCCCTCCATCTATGCAGGAAAGCGGGCTGAAGTGTAGGGAAACACTAAGGCATGTGTGACGGTCAGGCTAGAAGAACAATTGCAGCCAGAGAGTGACGAAACCTCATGGCCAGCCCCAGCCCGCTCTCGGGTTAGAATGAGAAGCCGGATTCCTGCCGTTGGCCTTGCCTGACACCGTTAAAGAAGACTAAGCCTGAACAAAGGCGGAAAGGTTAAAGAGGAAAGTTGAAGTTAACTTCAAAGAATGATGGCTTCCACACTAGGCGCGGGACATGAAAGCAGCTCACCAGGCCGCAGACTGATGGAGATGCCCTTGCTGGAACCACGAAGAGGCTCTTAAAGGGACTCTGTGGGAAAGAGCGTGCTGGATCAGTGAAGCTATCAGATCTAAGAGACAATGTAACCCCAGTGCAGTGTGCGACGCTGCCCTGGGATACAGCTGCAGAGCTGGGGCACTGCCTCCTCCCACCCCACCCCCAGAAGCAAGGCTCTCAGGCCAACTCCAACTGCAGAGAGACTCTCTGTTGAGGCTCTTGCTGTGTCCCTCAGTAAACGTCACCACGCACACCAGACAATCCCAAGAGATCCCTTAGGACCCAGCCCCCACTTCTGAAAGTATAGTCCAGGAAAGAGACATACTGTGAGGGTGGCACTGCCTGCCTTGGGGCACATTTACACCAGCAAGGCAGGAAATCCCCACGCAGGCTCCGGGCGGTGGCATCAGGACCCACACCAGGGAGCCCGTTCCCTATGACGGGACACCTTGCTCAGCACCGATACAGTGGGCAGGGGGGTCCTGCCTCATCTTGGCACGCCAGACTTTGTTGACTCCGCAAGGAAGGCCTTACTTACCCTCTTTGAGGAGTGAATGGGGGGAATGGGGAGGTGGGAGGCAGGAGAAGGGGATGGAGGGGAAACTAAGGTATGAAAAATGAAAAATAATTTTTACATTAAAGAAGAAGAAGAAGAAAGAAAATCGTCCAAGCATCTGCAGACTACAAAGGGATGGTAGAGACAATGGAAACCAGCCCAGGGCTCAGCCGGTAAAATGCTTACCTTGCAAGCACAGGACCTGAATTTGATGCCCAGAACACATTACTGGTACAATGGAGCTTTGCCTCCAAAGCGGTGTTCTTAGGGAAATAAGAAACTCGAGAGAGCTAAAAAAAAAATAGCCAGAGAGAGCCTCTTGAGGTAGGAGACCCCACCGCCAGGCTTATGGAGAAGCTGAGCAAAGGCCCCGCCGCGGTCCTCTGTCAGACTGAGATCCAGTGTGCTCTCTTTGCTGTAGTTTTCTGAGCAGACTCTATGGGGAGCAAATAGGCAAATAGGACTCCTTGCCCCTCTTAGCCTAAAGGACGCCAGGACGCACTCACTGAGAAGGTGGCCCAAACCAACAGCCAAGCTGTGGAAAAGAAAAGCAAAAGCAACCTTACAAACTAGAAGACAGAAGTCCAAGCAGACGGGGGGGGACAGGCTGGGGGCCCAGCAAGAACGTCACTAGAGGACAGCAGGAGGGAGGCAGGAGGGAAGGAGCCATCAAGGACAGAGGATGCCAGGGAGCCGCTGAGACCCCTCACAACTCAATCAGAAGTTGAGCCACCTTGAGGGGAAGCGCAGTGATGCGAAATCACTTCCTGCACCAATGAAAACGGCTTTGGGGGGCTTTGGCAGTCTCCCTTCCATAAAAAGAGAGAAGTTAAGGCTTCAGACGGGCTCCACCCCAGACCAGCCCCGCAACCGATCCTGAAGAGACAGGAGAGAAGGTGAATCCCGCAGAAGCAAAGAGAATCAGGCTGGGGAAAGCATCCTCGGTTGGTCACCTATCGGCAAACGCACCTGTGCCCTGCACTCAGACACACACAAGTCAGCCCCACTGCTTAGAGTTTGTATTGTTTAGATTTATTAGATCGCCTTGGCTGATTTTGGGTCAAGGTGATCTAATAAATCTAATAAGTACAAAGGATTTATTATAAGGATCTAATAAATAAAAAAAAATAGCCAAGAACTAGAAAACTGTGTCTTACTTCTCTGCCAACTCATCTTACGCACACGCCGGGTTATCAGTGCCGCACCGTGATCAGGCAGCAGACTCACAGATTCATGTCTTTGCAAGCGGACAGTTTAAAGAAAAAAACCTCAGGGCCAAGTGTGGTGGTTCACGGCTGAGGTCAAGGAGCCCCCACTGCCCCTCCCTCCCACTCTGTGCCTGGCCTCTCCATCTGCCCCATAGAGTGTCTGGGTACAGTTTGCCGGGGTGAGATAATGACAAATGTGGCTCAGGGGTGTGAAAGCTGGGTTCATTTGCTGAGCACTGAGGGTGCTGTGTACAGCCTGGAGTACTTTTAAAGAGACCCACTGAGTTCTCATAGCAGCTAAATGTGCTGAGACGAAGATCCGTGTCCTTAGACGCAAATGCAACGCCTGTCATGTCATACCATGCCACCGAGAGGCAGCCCTAGCTCGATGACACCTCTGGAGCAGTGGCCCTCAGAGAAACAGTGACCCTGTTAGGGACTCTATGGCTGTGAAGAGGCCCAAGGCCAGGACAATTCGTACAAACACAAACATTTCTCTGTGGCGGCTCCCTTCCAGCCCGGAGTTTACTCCGTCGCCATCATGGTGAGATGTCAGTGTGCAGGCAGGCAGACACAGAGATGGAGAAGCAGCCGAGAGTCCTATAGTTTGCAGGCAGCAGGAGGTCAACTGAGACACTGGGCAGTGCCTGAGCATAGGGAAATACCAACCCACCCCCACCCCCGCAGTGACTTCCTCCAACAAGGCCATAACCGAGCAACACGCCCCCTAATAGTGCCACTCCCTGTGAGGTTACCGGGCTGATGACATTCAAACTGCCCAGCCCTCTGGAAGAGCAAAGTAGGCTGAGAAGCCGGCCAGCCCGGCGTCAGAGTTCATCTCCTCACCACTTCTCCAAACAGAGCCGCCCTGGTCACTCAGAGACCTCTGTGGGCACATCAGGTGACAGCCTGAGGTTACTCACTTGGTAGGAAAGATGAACTATTTCCATTCGGACAAAACCTACATCCTAATACTAGGTAGCAACTCCTGTCTTCAAAGTTTTTACCTCAGCATGGAGTGGGCTGAAATGGACTGAATCGTTTGAAATATGCTTGTGAAACACACAGAAGCAAGAAACAGAGCAGTGTTTGCTATCGTGTTCCAAGCAAACAGGTCCGCAGATTTCTTCCTTTAATGTTTTAAAGTATTCTGCTGGGACATCCCTGAGGGAACCACGTAAGGAAACACGGGTGTAGCCAGCTTGCCTATGATGTTATGTGCCCTGAATGCCCATTTCAAATAAAAGCAGGAAAATGTGTGCACAGCTATGCACACACACACACACACACACACACACACACACACACGCACGCACGCACGCACGCACGCACACACACACACACACACACACACACACTGTGGTGAGCGGAAAGCCTGCACTGGATCCTGCTAGACAAATACCATTGCTGTCATTTAGTAGGGCTTTGAAAAATAAGCTTGTTAATGAGACTGCCCAACAGCTGGAGAGAAATCGCCCATCCTGAAAGTGCCATAAAAGTTCTCTTCTCTTTGAAGACAGAGGACAAGCTGGCGGTGAGGGAATGACTTTTTAAAGAAATCTAAAGTTAGTTTAAAACCCTTTTCTGCCAAGACCCATTAACTGCAAAAATAGGTTCCTTCCCAGGGCCCCAAACCTGCCAGGAGTTCAATTTCCCTAAAAACTGTTTTCAAAGAAATCACTTTATCACTAGCTTAGGCCTCTAATTTCCTTGTGATAAGGATCCTTCTCCCACCCTCGATCACTGGCACTGGCTACAGGCCAGCTCTTCCAAGCTGAAGGAACTCTCAGACCTAATCTGATGGGAGATGTTATTCTGTAAATATGTTTCTCATAATGATTAATTAATAAAGCCTGTGGCCAATAGGAAATCAGACAGGTGGGCTAGGAGGCCAGGAGGAGGAAAGAGGAAGTAGTGGGGAAGAGTCAAGATGTAGACCAGGGAGGAAGGAAGACGCTGGACGCTGCTCCCCGATAAGATGAGCCACGTGGAAATACTTAGAATAGTAGAAATGGGTTAATAATTAAGACAGCGCTAGCCCATAAACAATAGTGGTAACTGGCCAACAGGATTGTATCAAATACAGAGTCCCTGGGTGTTATTTGGGGCTGGCGGGCTGGCGGCTCGGCGGGAAAAGCCTGCCTGTAACATACTAATCCTCCTTGAGAACGGACCTGAAAGCTCCAGGTCCTGAAGCTGCTGTAAACCAGGAAAAGAGAGAGAGCAAGGCACCTGGCCAGGACACGAGGCCCCTACAGCGAGCTCTGCTCATGCCGTTCACCCCATAGCTGAGGCTAGCCCAAAATATCAACCCCCTCCCCAGTGCTACGTCTTTGGAATGACTGCAAGTGCCAGGTAGATTATTTAAGATAAATCTGAGCAAAGACCAAGAGTGTTTTATTGCTTCTTATTGCTTGGGGAGTGCTTGTTGGCTTGCTTCTGTTTGTGTGTTGACAAAGTCCTGGAATATAGCCCAGGCTGGCCTTCAGCTAACTCCCACCCCTCTTCCTGCCCCTTCCTTCATGGCAGGATTATCTGTTTGTGCTGTGGTGCCTAATACATCCTTAAATGGAAAGAAATCTCCAGGTGCTTTTGTCTGTTTCTGGATTTGCTTTTGGTTTGCCACTAAGACGCCTAATGCCAACAATCTGTGTGCAGAAAGCAAGCTTCCTTCGGTCTCCAATACTTTTCTCTTTCTGTAAGAAGTGCACTGTATCTCTTGTTAGATCTGGACTTTCCTCCTCTGACTGTGATCCTCTACTGAGCCCAGATGACTAAGGAGCAGGTCTAGGCTGTCCGCGGGATCCCGGATGTACAGTTGGCGTGAGGTGCCGTCTGAAGGGCTACATTAGACCCCTAGTGCAGCAGGGCGGTCTGGGGAGGCAGCTGCCACCTCAGCATGGCACAGGTGGGCTCAACTCTTCCATGGGCTTCAACAAGAGAAACACCTCTGCAATCCAGGGGTGGGAACACCCTTGCGCCCCCTCCAACACAGAAATCACTGCTTAGACAATGCTGTGGCTAGTACCATGAAACACGAGTTGCCAGCTAACAAACATGCTATGGACATGCCCTAGTGGACACAATCAAGTACCCACTGTCCACCTGAAACCATGCCCCCACACCCCCCCAAAATGTCCTCCATCCAAATTAACTCAAGTCACTACTTCAGGAAAAAGGGCCTTGAATGCTTACTACATTCAAGGCAGGTTCCCACATGTAGAGAAGCAACACTGAACCCATAGTGACACCTTGTTTATAGTCTAACAAATAAAGCTTTGGGGATTTGAACTTTATCAAAGGTAAAACAGAGCCCAAAGCAGGTCGAATGTATACGGCCAGAAGTGTACGCGCCTGCCCCTGCCAGCAAGGAAGACGCGACTCCGGGAAGATCTTCTTCATGCAGTTTTAATCAGGATCCTTGAAACATGTTTGCTCTGACCCGCGAGAGACCGGGGACCCCTGCACAGGCTTAAATACCCTTGCGCTAACCAACCCCAGTGAGCTACGTGGACCCTGCAGATAGGCTACTCTAACGCGGAAGCAGACAGGCTGAACAGACTTAACCAAATAAGGGCTTGTTTACCCAGAGATCCCTCACCAACAGGAAGGTATAAGGCGGAAGCCAGCGCCACTTTAAGACATGGCACTTCGCGGCTCTCTACACAGAAGGACGGAGGGGAAAATTAAAGCCATATGTGGCTAACGTAGCAACAAACTTATGGGAATGTGATTTGTTCCAGCAATGGAATGCTAAGATTAACATTCCTCCAATCTCAGAAAGAAACCATAAATTAACATATGCTTCGGGGAAAATATAAGGAGGTATTATGAATAGCAGACTCCAGCCATTCAGGTTGTACAGGAACTGGACACAACAGCTGCTGCTCTGCCAAAGACACCAACAGCCCTGCCTTTAAAATGGTTGGCGGACAAACCGGTATGGGTTAAGCAATGACCTTTAACTTCAGGCCTTAGAACAGCTGGCACAGAAGCAGCTAAATGCTCACCATATTGAAGAATCAGCCAGCCGTTGGAATACCCCTGTATCTGTTATTAAAAAAGACATCTGGAAAATAAAGAATGGTGACAGATCTAAGAGCTGATAATAAGGTGATTCAGCCAATGGACTCTCTACAGTTTGGAATTCCTTTGCCTTCTTCATTGCCTAAAGGATGGCCTCTTAAAGTTACTGATTTAAAGAAAAGACAGAGAAAAAAAATTGCCTTCATGGTTCCTACTTATAATAATTCTCAGTCTGTTAATAGATGTCAATAAAAGATTCTCCCACAAGGTATGTTAAATAGCCCCACTCTGTGCCAATAATTTGTAAGTCGGCCACGGGAAATAATTCATAAGCAATTCCCTCTATGTATAGTTTACCATTATATGGATGATATTTTACCAGCTCACTCAAGTGTAGATATTTTAGAAAGAATATCTGTGAATTGCTGACTCTTAATAACTTTCAGAGATGGCTAGGAGACATTTCCTATTTAAGACCAAGTACTGGAGTAAAAAACAATGAGCTGAGAAATTTGTTCAGGCCTTAGACAGTGGCAAGGGCTGAAATAGTCCAGGAGAATTATCAGCTGAAGCAGGGAGAATCGGGTGTGGTGGAAAAGAATTACAGGATGCTCAGGTGGATGGTTTGCATCCAGAGCTTGAGGGCACTCTGGTTACTCTACCCTCCAGGCATTCTCTGGCAGGGACATTAATGTAGTTGGAAGATGTTACCTTAGAATAGATCTTCTTACTACATACACTGAGGAAAAAAATTGAAACTCATGTGAAAAAGACCTCTGAGTTGATTCTAAACGGACAATTGAGACTTGGTCAATAAGCAGGAAGAGGTCCAGCAGAAATTTGTAGTTCCTTTTAGTGGTGATGAAATTGGTTAATTATGGGCAGAAAGCGAACCTTGGCAGAGAGCTGACAGTAATATTTTTGGAAGACATTAACAACAAATATCCCGAAAGCAAGAGAATTCATAAAGAGAACTCACTGGATCCTTCCTCGCATTGTATGGGGAACACCAGTATCTGGATGTCCTACATTCCGTACTGATGCAAATGAATCAGAAAAGGCAAGTTACAAACCAGAAACTTAAGTAACCTGGCTCAAAGTGCTTAAGGTTCTGTTCAAAAGTCAGGATCATATGCTATTGATCCTCATGGTATTGATCCTCATGGTATTGATCCTCATGGTATTGATGGATTTGTCAGAACCTCTCAACATACTGATTGATAATATGCAGAAAGGGTTGTTTTGCATATTGAAACTGCTGAATTTATACCAAATGATAAAGAGTTGACTTTATTATTCATTCAGTTACAAGGAATTATCAGGTATAGGAATCAAACTATTTATCTATAACACATATCTGATCCCATACAGGTCTGCCAGGCCCTCTAGCACAAGGTAATGATGAAATTGATCAACTATTGGTAGGAAATGTGTTAAATTAGGCCTCAGAAATTCATAAAAAAAAATACCCCACCATATCAATAGCTTCTACTCTGAAAAGAAATAAGGGGAGGGATATAGAAATAGGATAAAAAAACAACTACTGGTTCTAAATATTTCACACTGGCTTAGAATATTTGTATATTGATACAAAGTTGAGATTATTTTTGTTAGAGCATACTGTACATACATTTGTAATCTTGTTCAAGGTGTTGTACCTATGCAATCCATTTAACAACACAATGCAAATTTTTACCCCTTGAAATTTATTATTACCAACTATTTAGGATAATAAGGAAAGGCAGGTTAGTAATTAGTCACCTATTACATTCATGTTTTTAAGGTCAAACAGAGATATGTTTTAGATAGACGGGTCATCTTCAAAGACTTAAGAGATCTACAGAATATGGCATTTGAGATGTTTAATAACATAGGTTCTTTTCTCTTTTTATGACAATGAGACATGTCTGCCCTGGCAGCACCAATCTACTACAGAGAAGATGATGGGCATCAAAGAATCTCCACGTGGAGTTTACTTTCTTTGTGGCAAAGGTTACCCAGTGGACAAGAAAGTGCTGACAGCACGCTGTCCAAACTGAACAAGCAGAACACAAAAGAAAGGACTGCCAACCCTTGCCAACTGAAGGTAGGACAGCCCTTCAGGATACCCGCTTCACAGAGATGTCTATCAGATATGCTAGGCCTGGAGGCCAAAGACGGTGCCCCAACATTGCAGAGGAGCCTGGGTGACTGTCCAGGCAGCCTCCTGCCTCTGCCATTCCCCACACTTCTAGAATTCTCTTGCTTGTACTTCCTGCTTATTCGGGTAATATTACTTCCTT
The DNA here is from genome assembly GCA_030556225.1 of Cricetiscus sungorus. Classification (NCBI taxonomy): domain Eukaryota; kingdom Metazoa; phylum Chordata; class Mammalia; order Rodentia; family Cricetidae; genus Cricetiscus; species Cricetiscus sungorus. The sequence continues at coordinate 5,582,249 of JANBXA010000737.1, read as the reverse complement.
CTTGGGTCTCTGATGGAGCAAGGCCTTCATAACTATAGTTTTCCCTGTTATCAGATTCAGAAAAGACTTTCACTAAATTTTGGGTTGGTAATGCAAACTAGAATAGAAAGTGAGTTAGGCACAACCCTTTGAATTCATGAAGATAGGGTGGATATGGAGGGTTTTCTCTGGATTTGCCACTTGCTAATGGATTAGACATTACTGTATATAGTTATAAAAGGTTATAACTAATATATGAAAAACTATATGCAATTAGTATAATAACTATATAACTATAACAAAAAGGGGGGCTGGATGTGTGATACCTTGTGTGTACTCTAACAAATAAAGCCTGTCTGAAGATCAGAGGGCAGAGCTAGACACTAGCTAACCGTAGAGGTCTGGAGGTCCGTACAGACAGACAGGAAGTGCGATGGCTGGGCAGGGAGAGGAAATGGTAAGGAGCCCAGTCTCTTTTCAGCTGAGAAGTTAAGCAGTTAAGGTGGCTGTGTTTTATTCCTTCATCTCCCTGATCTCTCAGCATTTACCCCTATATCTGACTCCGGGCTTTTATTAAGACCTATTAGAACTCAAGCTACAAAACCCATATTCCAGGGTTCTGTTGTGAAGAAACACAGAAACACAAAGGTCACTGCGACGTAATCTGATATGTATGTGCTAAAGCAAGTCCAAGGAGCCATGGACACAGCTAGGACGCGGCGAAAGGTAACAGGGGCCACCTTGTAGACAGTAGCAGGGAGCAAGCCAACTCCCAACAGACTCCCTGTGGGCTTTATCTGGCTAAGAACTGTGGGACATCCTCCCAGGGCACCGTAAGGACGTCTTAAGCAAAAGGAGGGTGAGTCACCCACACTGCTGACGAGAAATATCCGTGAACACCCGGCAGGCAGAGGGAAAAACTTCTCCTTGCTCAAGAGATCTTAATGACTACCTTCTCAGAGCAGATTAATCTCTCTAGCCATCAAAATCAATAAGCGCTCCAACCGGAGACAGGCAGGGGAAGCATGCAGTTCTGGAATCAGAAAACCAAAATTAAGCCAATTATATTGTTGCAGAGCCTGAACAGCAGGAAGAGGCGCCCCGTGAATCACCGCTTGATTGACACGTCCATGTAACATGAGCGAGCAGGGCTGGAGGGAGAGAGGCGGCCCTGTGGTCTGTTCTGGCTTCAGCTCCCCAAACACGGGAGGATTCATGTCTGCAGCATTCCCTCTCATCCCCATTCTGTTCCGACTCCTTCAGCCACCAGGAAAGACAAAAGCACAGGATTTCAGAGTCACACCTGCCAACAGCATCATTTACAGGGCAGGAATCTGGAGTTCAGTCTGTGTCCAAACCAGAACCCAGGCCCTGAATTCTCTATGAACACAGGCTCCCTTCATCTACCCCGAACCCCAGGTCTGGGCAGGAGGCGAGAAAGTATATGTGAAAGACATTTATTTCCTTAGATCCTTTTCTTTTAGTATCTCTTCCCAACTTGTAGAATTTCTGCTACCAAGACAGAACTATCACAGGAAATACACACTGGTTTAATGGTTCTCGTCGCCTTCCCACAGCATGAAATCCCAAGGAGGGGTCCACTAAAACAAGAGAGTGCTGACTTTAACGGGTGCTCCACCAGCAAATAGTGCATGCATACATGATATAATGTGTGCGTTACATGTGCCTGCATGTGTTTGCCTACGTCTGTGAGACCACACATGTGTATGTGTGTTTGTATGTATAGAGTTGTATGTGTAAAATGAAAGAAGACACACTGCTTTCTGTTGCCCGTAGAGCTGACAGGCGCCTCCTCCCTTCGAGGGCCTTCCCACCGCAGCTGAGAGGTGAGGCCACCATACTGACAGACAACACACGGACGCCGAAGAAGGAGGCGTGAGAACCAGAGCCGCAGCACCCCACACTGCCCCAAAGCTCACGCCGCCTTTGCTTTGCTTTGCTGTAAAAAGATGCTCTGTTTTTAATCATATGCATGCACGTGTGTCTCGCTGAGGGCGCGTGTACATGAATACATGTGCCAGCAGAGTGGAAGAGGGTACCGGACCCCCTGCAGCTGGGGTGCTTGAGAGCCGAGAGCTTCCGGGTGCAGGTGCTGGGGTGGAACCCTGGTCCTCTGCGTGATCTTAACCACAGAGCTGCCCCTTCAGCCCTGTTTTGGGAGACTAGGTCTCGTGTAGCCTAGGCTGGCCCTGAACTCACCGCCCTACTGCATCCGCCTCCGGGGAGTCACGGTTCCGGGCATACACCGCCAAGCCTGCCTCCATGCTGCAGCATTTATGTTTTATTGTGTGTGACATGTACGCGTGTGCACGGCCATGTGTGTGGGGATGGGCACTTGCATGCATGCTAAGGCACGCCCGTGGAGGCTAACCGAAAGCCTCGGGTGCTACTGCACAGGGACACCACACTAGCTGGCCTGGGAACCTTCCAAAGGTTCTCCCGTCTCTATGTCCCTTCTCCCCATGAAGGCACCGAGACACATATCCATGCTAGCTGAGGTAGCCATCTTTGGTGGGTTTCTGGGGATGTGGACTCGGGCACTTACACACACCCAACAAGTGCTTCATCCCCTGTTCTGTCCCCTCGGGCTCATGCAGCCTCTGTTAATCGTCGGTCTTGGTCTTACGTCACAGTTCTGGCTAAACCTAGCTCCTCTGGAGCACAACAAGCCCAGGCTGGGGAGGCCAGCTCCCCTCCAGAGACGCCTCGCCGTCTCTGCATGGAGCCGCCCGCCCGTGACACACACATTGCTGTCACCTCACCAGGACTGATGCTCCTGTCTAAATGTTCAGAAATGGTCCCATCATGAGCATTGTTTGGAAACTCCAACATTTCAGAATGTGATCTTTACCAGACAGAGAAATTATCGCAACAACCCTGCATTTCATCTTTTTCTTTTTCTTTTTTCTTTTTTTTTTTTTTTTTTTTTTTGCAGGGGACAGGGTGGTGGAAAGCAGGGCTTCATACACAGGATCATGCTAACCCCAAGGAAGTTTATGTGAGAAAGAGTGAGAGACAGTGGGGGGAGGGGGGAGGGAGAGGAAGCGCATTAGTTAGTTCAAATCAACATTTCCTCTGGGACTGACAGTACCACTGGCCCCTCTCTGTCTCAGCAGAGTGTGCTGGGCTCCCCAGCATCCGCTTTGACCCCAGGCCTGGACCTATGGCATGTATACTGCCATCACAGTATGCATGACACAGAATCTGATTCTCAGAAACAAGTCCCTCCCAGCGCCTGTGGCCTTGAGCCTGGCGCTCACAGCCAGCCTCTCTGGCGTGCGGTTGGCTACCAGCTCCCTGGAACTCCCACAATTTGAGGTGCAGGGACAGTTAACAAGGGCAGAAGGCTTAAAAGGGGCATCCAGGTGTCCCAGCCACACGGGCGCACAGGGCCAAGAGCACACAGGTTCCCGCAGGTGGCATTTAGCCTACTGGTGCTTTCCTCCACAGACGGCAGAGCAGGAGGCTCCGGAGCTGGCTGCAACGTCAGGGCCCAAGGCAGTGCAGACGAGGCTTCTGCTTCCCATTTCCTGACTCTAGAATTTGAACCTGTTGCCAAGACCATGTGAGTTTTCTCTCTTAAAAAGAGAAAAAAGACATGGCCATGCACTGCAAATTGAGAGACGCTGCTCATCAAGCCCTGGCACTGGCTGTGACCCCATGGGAACACATGAGGTCACTCTACTGTCAATGACATCAGCACCATTGTCCCCATTGCGGGGAAAATGCCCTTCCTAAGGCCTACAGGTGCATTAGAGTTTGAATAAAAAAATCTTAGGAAGAACTCAGAGGCAAAGACTCTAAATTAAATTCATTCCAACCAAGGGAGGAAAAGAGACCACTCACTTTCTGATTAGTTAACCCCTTCTAGGCAGCAATCTGTTTCCTAGCTCAGGCCAGGGACGCTGCAGAGCCCAGACCAGGGGCCTCCCAGCCCTGCTGCTTGACAGGCTGTGAAAGCTACTTAACGGTAGGAACTGTCTTGGGCTTGCTCATCTGAAAGGGATTTTGGATGCACAAAAACCCCACATAGAGCTGACACTGCCACTGGTGCTTTTTTCCTCCCTCCCTTCCTCCCTTCCTCCCTTCTTCCCTCCCTCCCTCCCTCCCTCCCTCCCTCCCTCCCTCCCTTCCTCCCTCCCTCCCTTCCTTCCTCCCTTTCTTCTTTCCTTCCTCCCTCCCTCCCTCCCTCCCTCCCTCCCTCCCTCCCTCCCTCCCTCCCTCCCTCCCTTCCTTCCTTCCTTCCTTTCTTTTCTTTCTCCAAAAGAACCATGGTAGAATTAGCTTGGGATCTCTCCACTGCATCATAGAAAATACATAATAAGATTACAATTGAGTTTGTCAAAACCCTCACACATTACAAAGCCCTAGGAATGCTTTTATTTGCAAGCTGTACATCAATGAACAAGCTGTCCACTGACAACAAAACTATTCTGGAGAAAGTTTGTCTCTTGATAGAAATAAACACATTTTAAACAGCCATTGAGTAGGGCTCACTCCCTGGGAGCCTGGTCCCTGGAAGCACACTTCTAAATGGCCTGCAGATGCCTCTTTGGCTGTTTGCAGGGAGCAGACTAAACTTCCAAAGTGAAGGAGCTGTGGTAACAGTCGTCACACCAGCCTGGTAGTTGTGGGTGCGCCCTTTCCAGACCTGCCACAGCGGTCCTCAAGATCGCTCAGAAGCAAGCGGCAGGGTCAGGTCCTTAGTGAGCCAATGCCCGGAGCCTGGGCTTTGCCACTGGATCACAGACTCAAGGGCACACAGCTCGAACGGAGCCCACAACCATGCCTCCTGGGGTCACCTCTGTGCACTCCGCCCCACAGAGGGACACACGTGACTCTGGAAACCAGTTATGCAACCCCAAGGTCAGAGCAGAGGTCCATGGTGGAAACAGGATGGAACGAGAGGAAGCAACTGCCACATCACTGGCGTGTGCATGTGCGTGTGCGTATGAGTGTGTGTGTGTGTGTGTGTGTGCGTGTGTGTGTCTGTGTGTGTGCATGTGTGTGCATGTGTCATGTGTGTGTGTGCATGTGTGTGCATGTGTCTGTGTGTGTGCATGTGTGTGTGCATGTGTGTGCATGTGTCTCTGTGTGTGTATATGTGTGTGTGTGCATGTGTGTGTGTGCATGTGTCTGTGTGTGTGTGCATGTGTGTGCATGTGTCTCTGTGTGTGTGCATGTGTGTGTGTGTGCATGTGTGTGTGTGCATGCGTCTGTGTGTGTGTGCATGTGTGTGCATGTGTCTCTGTGTGTGCATGTGTGTGCATGTGCATGTGTGTGTGCATGTGTGTGCATGTGTCCGTGTGTGCATGTGCATGTGTGTGCATGTGTCTGTGTGCGTGCATGTGTCTGTGTGCATGCATGTGTGTGTGCATGTGCATGTGTCCGTGTGTGTGCATCTGTGTGCATGTGCATGTGTGTGTGCATGTGTGTGCATGTGTCTGTGTGTGTGGTGTGTGCATGTGTGTGTGCATGTGTGTGTGTATGTGTGTGGTGTGTGGGCGTGTTCATGTGTGCATGTGTGTGTGTATGTGTGTGGGGGGGGGTGTATGCTGCTTGCACCTGCTAGACAGAAACTTCCAGAAGGAGGGATTCTGTTTGGGTGGCATGTGCTATGAGTCAAGTTCCTCCCTGCATGTTCAGTTTAGAATAGGGCCTAATTAGATATGAATAGATGGCAGAAATTATAATGCATAGCCAAAAGAAAGTGCTGAGAGGTGGCCTAGTTTGCAAAGTGTTTGCCACAGAAGCATGAAGCCTGAACCTGACCCCTTGTACCCCGTAAAAACATAAAGTAAAAGCTGGATTGGAGCAGAGAAACATCAGCCATTAACAGCCACTACTCACCTTGCAGAGGACCCAGATTCAATCCCAGAACCCACATGGCAGCTCACAACTGTCTGTTGCAGGGGATGCGATACCTTCTTCTGGCCTCCATATGCAAGTAGCAGCATTCATGCAGGCAAAAATAATCGTACATATAAAATAAATAAAAATTTAAATACTGGGTGTGGTGTCAATATATAGAATCTCAACAGACCGGCAAGTTTCAACAAATGACCAGACTATTTGGAATTCTGAGTGAGGGACAGGACATGATGACAGCTTATTGTGTGGAATACCACTCAGTGTCACTCGTGCAGCTCTCACAGCTTAGGGCCATCAGACAGAGTTCCTGAGGGGCATCCTCTGAGCAAAACAAGTTGCAATGGCCACGCCCTGCGGAGGCATCGGAACCAGTCATGGGTGCCCACCGCCAATGCAGGCAGAGCCACACCTGGGAAAGAAGTCACTGAAAATGTAGAATGTGACAGGTCTCACATTCCTGGTGATTCCTGCCGCAAATCCAAACAGGACAGGAATTAGTAGACTGTGCTGGCAAGGAATAGCGGCGGCACCAGGTGTGGTAGATAGACCACACAGCTATATCCCTCTGGAACACCACAGCCAATGACACCTGCTCTCACAGTGAGGAATGCTGGTCCTGAAGAGATCCCTGCTGTGAGTGTGAGAGCTCCACCCCATCAGTCAGAGCAGCGTTCTTCCCCAGAACCTTACCAGGCAACGGGCACGATTCTACCACATCGTGGCACCATAACCAACCAACCGGGGCATCAGCAGGCATGATGGGTCCTGTCACCTCACTGCAGCTATCTGGGGGTCACGTAGCATGCCAGCCGAAGGCAGCAGCACCCAGATGCATGCTGGCAACCATGAGCTGTGCAGAACAGACCAGGCATTTGTCCCGTTGGGGTACAGCCTAGGAACTGCAGTCTCAGTGTGTGCAGACATGCTTTCTCTGCTTTCCCTCTCGTATCTGGGGCTGTCTCTCTGTTGCTTTGATTACGCATGTACATGTGTGTATGCAGATGTACACACGTGGAAACCAGAGGAAGACTTCTACCTTCTCTTCCTCTATTGCTCCCCCTTGTCTTCAGAGATCAGGTCTCTCGCTGAAGCTACTTCCGCCAGGCTGACAAGTCAGCTACTCCTTCAGTCCACGTGTCTCCCCACACTCCAGGGCTGGACCATGTGCAGCCAGGCCCAGCCATAGCGTTGTCTATGTACTCTGAGTCTCCACTGGCCTATCTCCTGGCTCACACCTGCACTTTGGACAAAGATGGATGTGCAATCTTTCTAAAGTCACAGGCTGTCACCTGGCGGAGCCAGCATAGCTGGGATGAGTAATCCAGCAGTCGCACCCTGAAGAGGTCACCTCTGCCCCAGGGTATGTTTCCCTGTGGATGTCTGTCAACAGTACATCCTTCCTCCTGAGGAGGTGTCCTGGAGCACGGATCGTGTGGGGACAGAAGGACAAAGAGAACCACTCTGTTGATCTGCTGCTGGCACCGAAAGAATGGCTGGCTGCATTTGGGTACCCAAGCATAGACACAGCAGGAAAAAAAAGGTAGATCCTGGTCCCCAGGTTTCTCTTCCTAATTAGGAGAGATACGCCAGTTCCCTTTTTGTGGGTGTACCATGGTAGTTGGCTTACCATCTTGTCTATGTTCTCCTGTCAGGGCAGAGGTGGGGGCAGGGTAGTCTAGGCAGTCCTTCATCCTGTGACAGCTATCCCAAGGGACCACTCCCCACAGGACTATGAACACATCTCAAAGCTGTCCTTGCTCTTTCCCCGTGAATACAGCACAGCTCCCATGAGCGTCTATAACTCCGGGGTCGGAGGTCGGGGGTCAGGGGGTAGAGGGAGCTGCCACCCGAGGCGATACTGTGGCTAGATGGCATTTGCTTGTGTGTCCCCCACGGACTGCGACTCCTCAGCTGGGATCAGCAGCTGGACCTCCCCTTCACACATGCTATGTTTAGGACACTTTCATTATACTCTGATACTTCCAAGAGTGCAATAAAGTTTTACCTTGAATCAAAGGGTGGAGCTAGCTACTAGCTGACTATAATTGGCCAAGGACTTTTTGGTGGGCAGAGGACATATAGAGAGACACAGTAGTGGGGTGTGGCTTAGAAACATTCTTGGTCCTCTGGGTCGAGGAATGAGAGAGGGACGCCGCGGGTCAGCGGTGGCTTCTCACGCACGCACTCTCTGATTACCCAGGTTCTTACCCCACAGCTGTTCTTATTGATAAAGAATGTCAGATAAATGGGTCAATGCTATGACACGAGTTGAAACTGTTATATGAAGTAGGATCCAGAAAGGCAGAGAGAGAATTGAAAAACTGAACCCGGGCCCTGTAAAGGTGAGCAGAAACCACAGGGTCCCTCTAAGGCCATGGGCACAACGGCAGGGCACGGGTGTGAACCCCTGGGGTAGTTTCGGGCACACGCTGTGTAGCTCCTGGGCCTACATAAGACATGGCTGCCTTCACATCACGCCTCCTCACTGTGTCACCTCAGAATACGGCCACCAGTGACATATCACACAGACTGAATGCACAATTTTAATCCTAACCTTTGGGTGCTACCAAAAATAAAACAAAGGAGGAAGAAATGACACGTTACCTGTAAAAACTGAACACAATGGATGCATTATATTTCACAGCACAGTAAGACATTAAGCATAGACACATCTGTGTGACACATGGGACTTACTGAAGTTAAAGCCAGAGCCTCGGCTTTATCTGCACTTCAGAAACAGTACACACTGAGTAACAGAGCCCCTTCTGTGTCCTTGAGTTACCAGGAAGCCCCAAGAGCTTCTCCACAGGGCAGGAAGATGATGCTTAGTCAGAGCAGACAAAGTCCCTTCCTGCCAATAAATACTATAATGGCCAAATGTTCATGTTGACTGGGAGCCGCAGGGGCAGTCAGCCTTTACCACAGCAACCATGGCCACCCCACGGCTCTCAGGTCCCATAACGCAGCACTGTCACACCCAGACAGCCATCCACAACCCTGAAGACACATTGCACACAGCACATTGCAGTGAGCACACACAAACACACACACTCACTCACACACACACACTCACACACACACACACACTCACACACACTCACACACATATACTCACACTCACATACACTCACACACTCACACACACTCACACTCACACACACACTCACACACTCACACTCACACACACAGTCACACACAGTCACACACAGTCACACACTCACACACACTCACACACTCACACACTCACACACACTCACACACTCACACACACTCACACACTCACACACACTCACACACTCACACACTCACACACCACACACTCACACACCCACACTCACACACTCACACTCACACACTCACACACACTCACACACACACTCACACACTCACACACTCCACACACACTCACTCACACACTCACACACACTCACACACACTCACACACTCACACACACTCACACACACACTCACACACTCACACACTTACACACACTCACACACTCACACACACTCACACACTCACACACACACTCACACACTCACACACACGCGTGAAGACGATCCCTGAGGCTCCTCCTCCCTGTGAAACTTGTGTTTGCACTGCAGAAGAGGACCCTGCCAGCGCTGCAGTCCTCGTGGGAAGGTTGTACCAGAGGTCAGGGTGCCTGAAGGCATGAATGACGCATGCCCCTTGGACTCAGGGCCACGACCCCCGCCTGTCAGTGTCCCGGCAGCTGCTGTGTGGGAATGCGTACCCGCAGAGCGCCCACTCCTCTTCCCTTTCTCACACAGTGGGGGACAGCGCGCTGTCCCTGTACATCAGGCAGACTCGGGAGGATATGGAGCATGGTGCCATCCGTGTGTGTGAGAGGAGAGCTGGGAGTCTGGCACAGCCAGTACTGTCAGCTTTTCAGGGCCTACAGCACCCAGGAAACAAAGCTCTGGCCACGTCTGTGAAAGAGTAAAACTCACGCCACATTTGAGTGTGATTATCCTCATGGCGAGAGAGAGGGGGGGAGAGGGAGAGAGAGACAGAGACAGAGAGAGAGGGAGAGGGAGACAGAGAGAGGGAGACAGAGAGACAGAGAGAGAGGGGGGAGGGAGAGGGAGAGGGAAAGAGAGGGGGAGAGGGAGAGGGAGAGACAGAGAGAGAGACAGAGAGAGAAGGAGAGGGAGAGAGACAGAAAGAGACAGAGAAGACAGAGAGACACAGAGAGAGACAGAGAGAGACAGAGACACAGAGAGAGACAGAGAGAGAGCTGGGTGTCGACATTCCCCTCTGGATAGTGTACACAGCTGCCTCCTGCTTCTTCCATGATGGATGGTCCCCTCAAACCGTGACCCAAAATTCCTTCCTCAAGACGCTTTGTCCGGCATTGCTGCCACATCACTGAGAAGACGCTGGCAGACTCAGACCCGGGCCCTGACCCAGGGTCCACACGCTGTCCCCATCAGATGCCGCTGCTCGGTGGGTGCCATGGCCTAGTGGGCTTTTCTGCTTTTCTGCGTTTATAAAGGCCTCTCGCTTGACTGGGGAGGGTGCTTTATCGCAAAACTCTTTACTTCCATTACAGGAAACAAGACGGGGAGGAGGGAGGGAGAAAGGAAGGCTTTGCATTGAGGGCATCAGCTGGCAAGTTTGCCAGAGTCGCTAATTCCATGTGAAGGGGACGAGAGGAGACCAGAAAGCGGAGAAGGACAAAGGGTGCTAAGGTGGCCGGGCATGGGAGGAGCATCCAGAAAACCCACTCCCTGCTGCAGTTTCTCTTGAACTACTTATCGCAAGACTCTTGAGACAGACTTCTAAAACATGTCTCCGGCCATACTCTGAGGCCCTTTGCAGTGAGCACACACAAACACACACACTCACTCACACACACACACTCAGCCCCCACTCCCGCAGTTAACTGTGTTGGATGCACCCCCTCCTGACCTCAGGGGCGCTTTTATAAACTCAGCCACAAAACGGGGCAGTGGGGCCAGACAGACTGTATTCTGTGCTGAACACACAGCCAAAGGCAGCCGCTTTGGAATGGAAGTCAGATGGGCCCCTGTCAGGAAGTCAATATAGCTTCGCAGGGCAGGAGGTGGGCCACCACACCACATGGCCCCATCGAGGGACACTATGTCACACAAGGTCACACAGGCACAACTGCAACTCAGCACAGACACAGGCCCCGCCCTGGCCTGGTCAAGGCCATCTAAGAAGATTTCTGTCTAGAACTGCTCAAAATCTTTTAGTCGCCTCCACAGGGTGACATGTCTGGGCCTTCCCTGTGGAGAAAGGAGGCGGAGAAGGTGCCTCACTGAGGGTGCCCTCGCTCGGTAGCCATCAGCAGAAGTCCAGTTCATGTTGGCTTCCTGGCTTCTCCAGCTTCTGAGTCTCTCCCTGCTGTGTGAGAAGCCCAGAATATTCCTTTGCTCTTTGGAGAAAACCTAAAGTCACTAGAAACTTTGCCCTGAGAAAGCCTGAGAGCAAACTTAAAAAATAATTTACATATTAGCCAATTAATTAAAAAACATTAACCCTGAAGCCTGTGAGGTGGAAGAAAGTCCTGGCCACCTGTTTTATATTCTAGCAATAATACATGGACTGTGGGTGCTTGCTCTCTCTCCTGCATGTGACTCCATATGTACACACACACACACACACACACACACACGGGGAGGGAGGCAGAATGTCATCCCTGTGGCATCAGACTTTAATGAGAAATTAACATTTGCTAGCCACGTGACCTTGAGCAAATTACTTGACCTCTGGGTGTGAGTTTCCTTTCCTTAGGAATAAGAGAACTTACAGAATAGCTGTCAGTGCTTCTGGGGAACTAAAACGAGTTAATACAGCAAGAGCCAGTGCACTGGAAACAGGAATTAGTAGAAACAGGTCTGGGGCACAGCGGACCGTGCTCGTGGCTGCTACCATTTCCTACACCATTATTCTGTACCCAGTAAGATGAAGCCTTGATTACCAGCTGCATATTGAAATACATAAGCCTTCCTTCCAAGCTCACTACGCTGGCTTTGCCTGACCAATGGCCATGCCAAACCCCTAGCTGCCATCCGCAACCGAACACTCAGATACTGACAAAAAGCTGTCAATGCTCCTAGCATAGCTTCAGCTTCCTGCTCTTCCCTCTCAACACCAAACTACACACAGCACCTGTTCATGCACTGGCAGTTCTCCCTACACACGTATTAACTATTAACATACACGTCATTCACGTAGACACCCACTCAAAATGCAGACTGGGATTCACAAGAGCTAAGCCTGGGATCCTGCACGTCTAAGGGGTCACAAGGTGAGGTCCACAATGCTGGTTCATGAACACCCTCCATTGCCCTGATGTACCTCATACCTCCCCCAGGGCGGGGACCAGAGCTGTGCACACTCTACCTCCCCCAGGGCGGGGCCCACAGCTGTGCACACTCTGCCTCCCCCAGGGCGGGGACCACAGCTGTGCACACTCTACCTCCCCCAGGGCGGGGACCACAGCTGTGCACACTGCCTCCCCCAGGGCGGGGACCACAGCTGTGCACACTCTACCTCCCCCAGGGCGGGGACCACAGCTGTGCACTCTGCCTCCCCCAGGGCGGGGACCACAGCTGTGCACCTCTACCTCCCCCAGGGCGGGGACCACAGCTGTGCACTCTGCCTCCCCCAGGGCGGGGACCACAGCTGTGCACACTGCCTCCCCCAGGGCGGGGACCAGAGCTGTGCACACTCTACCTCCCCCAGGGCGGGGACCACAGCTGTGCACACTCTGCCTCCCCCAGGGCGGGGACCACAGCTGTGCACACTTGCCTCCCCCAGGGCGGGGACCACAGCTGTGCACACTCTGCCTCCCCCAGGGCGGGGACCACAGCTGTGCACACTCTACCTCCCCCAGGGCGGGGACCACAGCTGTGCACACTCTACCTCCCCCAGGGCGGGGACCACAGCTGTGCACTCTGCCTCCCCCAGGGCGGGGACCACAGCTGTGCACACTCTGCCTCCCCCAGGGAGAACAGGACAGGGGAAACAATGGAGCTGTGACCAGCTGTGGACCAGACCACCAGCTGAGGTGCGGGGTTGGGTGTGGGACTCGGGGAGTCGCAAAGAGCCCAGGTGCAGAGTATGGGAAATCCCATCCACATTGTCAAGTGTATGGAGCACGGAGGACAAAGTCAGGGGCAAGAGGAAAAGTGGGAGACCACATGGAAAGGCTGGCATCAGTGGACAGAGAGCAGGGGCCGGCAGTGCTGGGGAGATCCCAGTGGAATGTACGGTAGGCTGATGAAGATGAAAGGTGCTCTCTGATTCAGCCCTAGAACCTTCTACAACAAAGCCCACAGTGGCCCCACAGATGTCTGTGTCCTGATCCCCACGGCCTGAGAGTTATTACACCATGGCTGAAGACAGGCTGCGGAGGTGTGGCCATAAGGATCTTGACTTCCTGGGATGATGGAACAGTGGGAGGGGCAATGTATTCACGGGTTCATCCTGAAAGGGAGAGGTGGTGACGAGACAGAGGTCAGAGTGATGCAGGCCTACGATAGTAAGACAAAGAAACGTGGGTCCCCATAGCCTCCAAAAGGAACCTGCGCCCTGGGGCCAGCAGTCTCCTTCCTCCAGAACTGTGGCGTTACACAGCCGCTGCTCTGAGTTGATGGCCATTTGTTGCGAAGATGAGGAACGTGCCCAGTAGTCTGTGATGTCCCTGACTGAGCCAGAGAGCCCTGAAGACCATTGAAGACCTCAGCACCCGAGCCAACACTACTAGCCAGCCCTAGATCTCACACAGAGAGCAGAACTTCCCGTGACCTTGAGCATGTCCTCTGGTTTCCTCAAGCTTTGTTACCTGCTGACAATAGAGTTAGGCCTTGTCTTCCTCTAGGATCCAAGCAGACTGACACTCCACATAAGTGTTTCCAGTGAGCCGCTGGTGTGGGCATTTGTTACTGAGATAACTCAGCCTCCAATCCAAGGCAATGGCAGTTATTTCTCACAGGGACCCTTTCAAGCCCCCTGGCCCCACAAAACTCATTTAATCCCACCAGGCTCCATGGGATACAGAGAGCAGCATTCAGGACAATAAACGGCTACAATTTTCGAGGAAACAGCAGATCACTCTGGACATATCCAGTTAACTGAACCACAGAGACTCCCACCCTCTGCTCCCAGGTCTGTCATTCTCATCCACCCAGCCTTCCTACACTTTATCTGTGACCAACAGCCAAGGGACAGGGCCATGCATTCTGTCCAGCCGCAGAAGCCCAGAGCAGGCCCCCTGCACCCTGCCACGTGTTAACAGCACTGGTCGGGCACGCTGGGTAGAATGGGACACCAAGCAAGCCAGTGTTCCCGGAACCTACTCCCCTTCCCACTCTCGAGACACGGGATGGTGACATCTTCTCTTCAAGGCTGGAATCCCAATCCATCACTTGCTGCTTAGGCAGTGCACATGCATCCACTCCAAACTTGCTCGAACCCCATTCTCGCCAAATGTAAAACAGGCTCAGTCAGCAGACACAGCACATGCTCTGTTTGCTCACTGAGGGCTCCCTAAATGACCACCTTAATGGCTACAATCAGGTTTTAAGTTTCGCCCAAATGCTTTTCCACAAACAGCCTAAAATATGCCTTTGAAAAAGTCAGTAAAATCCATTTTCCCCCCAGTGGCTCTTAAATACTAAAGAAAGCTTTCATTTCCTCTCTCTTCGGGACGGCAAGAGCATCCTATTTTCTTACCATCTGTTGTAGTTAGGGTTTCACTGCTGTGAAGAGGCACCATGGCCATGGCAACTCTTACAGAGGGAAACATTTAATTGGAGCTTATTTACAGTTCAGAGGGTTAGCCCGTTGTCATCATGGCGGGAAGCATGGTGGCATCAGCACAGAGGCACTGGCATGGCGGCAGACATGGTGCTGCTGGACAGGAGCTGAGAGTTCTACATCTGGATTAGCAGGCAGCAGAGGGAGAGAGAGAGACACTGGGCCAGGCTGGGGCATTTGAAATCTCCAAGTCTACCCACAGTGACACACTTGCTCCAATAAAGCCACACCTACTCCAACAAGGCCACGCCTCCTAACAGCGCCACGCCCTATGGGCCTGCGGGCCATTTCCTTTCAAACTGCCACTATATTTGCTACTTTTTACATTAGTTTTCTTACCTTTGTGACTAAATGTCTGACAAAAAGTCCAGTTTGGCTCATAGTCCCAGGGTTCTGCCATGTGGTCTAATGGAGTGGTGTAGGAGTTTAAAGCAGCTGATCACAATGTATCCATAAGTCGGGAACAGACAAATGACTCCTGGTGTTCAGCTTGCTGTCTCGGTTTGATAATACTTAGCACCCCAGTTCACAGAAAGGTGCCACACATATTCCCACTGACTCTTCCCACCTCAATTAACCTAACCTAGTAATTATCCTACAGACATGCCCAGAGGGTTGTCTGCTATGTGACTACCTAAATCTGGTCAAACTGTCAAAACTAACCACTACACTATCCCTCGTACTCCTCAGGGGAATCAGCCCCCAGAAGCCCTTTCCGTCCACGACTTGTCCTTCTGCATGCTTACGTTTGACCACTGCTCTCCTGAAACACAGGGACACGCTCTCACTGCTCTCCAAAGCCCAGTGTCCTGGTAACAAACCTGAGGCCACCCCACCCTTGTCTTTGGATGGAATAGTGTTCATAAGGTGATCGATTACAAATCAGCTTCCTTACAGAAATTCACCACGGAGCAAGAGGAAACAGTAAACAGCATTTTGGTCACAAGGGGATTTGAACAGGAGACCTGAATAATCAAAAGAAAAACAAACAAACAAACAAAACAAAACAGAAAACATGACTCTGGGACACACGGTGCCCTATCATCTCCTATCACAAGAATGGGGGCTGTTGACAACCTCCAACTGCACCTTCTGCAAACTGCATGTGTCCACCCGCTGCATGAGATTCAGGGAGCCGTAGGTCCTCTGCCTGTGGTTGGGTAGGGAAGTCAGGACAGCACTAAGGAAGGAAGCCCCTGGCCTTCTACCCCAGCTCCATCAGACAGGGCCTGACTCGTCAAACTGCCATTCCTTTGGGTTTTCATCTCCTGTCTATAAAACCTGCTGCCAAGTGATGCTAAATCAGGGAAAACGTTTGATCTCTGATGTCCTCAAGATATGGATACGTTCTTTGGAGGAGAGGCACTGTAAAAGCCATAGCACTTATCAAATTCTGGGAGCCGTGATAACCCCTACAATAATAATATCCATAACAAGTGCTATGACCTAAAAACTCACCATGTGATTAAAGCATACTGAACCATATTCCCAGGAAGCACTTTTATCAACACATTCCTCCACTGGAAGGACTGCGCATGCCGTGTGACGTGGCGATGCTGGCAGAGGACTTTGCTAACACGTCGGAACCCCTGGGTTGAGCATTGCACAGGCACTGTGCCTGCAGTCACAGCGCCCGGGAGATAGAAGGAGGAAGATAGTCAGGGACATCCTAGGCTACATAGTGATTCTGGGGCCAGCCTGGGCTGCTGCTTCAAAACAAGCAAGCAAGAAAACCCTAAGGGTCAGATAACTCACTTGAAAGCGAGTCTAGATACAGTTCTGAACCCACAGAAATGGCTCTAGTTACTACGCAACCACAGTATGGACTGGTCTCTAGCTTGCCCATCCATATAGGCTAGACTTTCTCAAAGCTCAGCCAGTGACGGCAAAGAATATCCAATCAAGTTAGTGGGCTGAGACCACTCCAGCAAGAGGGACCCGCCCATCGTGAAGCACCTTGCTCTGAGCTAGACAGCCACCAGAAAATGAAACAGGCCAATGCCGTAAGTGAGCCACACTTCAGGCTGCTAATGCCTCCTCGAAGGAACAGATCTTTTGTGGACAGAGTGGGTGCTGGAGGTTAGGGTCTAAATCTTATTGTTTTCATACGCAAACATACGCAAAGCCAGGATTTGTGTTGTCCCCATGTTCCTGCTTACACCACAAAGTTCCTTCCATTGTGTTTCTATTCCCAGGAAATGAGATAAGCTTGACCTCCCCTGACCCTTGATATCTTCAACCTGAACTAGACAGCAACCAACTTGCTATGAAGTTAACAAGATTCATGAACCTCTAAATCAGAAGATAGACCTGAGGTAGAATTATCATAAATGGCTGCAAATGTCTGCATACACAGGGGAATCATGTTACATTGGCAGTAAACACTAACACTGCTGACATATGCAGGAAGTAAGGAAAGGAACATTACCGTGTTACGGTATCAAAGGTTTGCATGGACTCTGGGAAGATCTAGGAGAGCCTGGAGCTCCTAGGGGCCCTGGGAAATACCCTCTCCCTCTGATTTAACCCCTGTGCTCTCAAACCCACAAGAGCTCCTCCATCCTCTACTGTACTCTGCTTCCATGAGGAGACGAGAAGCCATGCTCCTTTCTCAATCCAATTCTGGTACTCCAAGGAGTGAAGTGTGAAACATTCCCGGCTCAGTCAGCCATGGCTGGGGAGTAAACAGCCTAAAGACCCATGTTTGCCTCCATGCCAAGTATACAGATGAAACAATACCGAAGACGTTTCATAAGTTTGCAGAATTTTCTAACTCCTCCTTGGTCATGACTAAAGAAAATGCATTGATGTGTTCCCACTTCATCTTCCCAAGCCAGGCTCTTCCAAATGGGGAGGAAATTGTCGTGCACAGAGCTCAAAGTCTTCTCTGGGATCCGGAGCCTCGGCAGCTGCCTCCTTCCTGCCTAGACCAGCTCCAGGCACTGTCTGTCTTATCCCCCTGGTGACAGAAGCATCTCCCCAGAGCAAGGGCTCCACACCAGTGCACCATGCTCTGCACTCCCAGATGTCACATGTCCCCTGAGCCTCTTTTCCACAGAGTCTCCCCCAGCCACCACTGCCAGCCAGGACCGTGTGACCACTGAAGGCCTAAGGGTTCCTGAGCTGAGGGCTTTCCTTTCCTCTCAGACAATAAGCTTAGCAACAGGGGCAGAGCCTTTTCCCTGTGTGTATTCAACTGCACAGCAAAGTCTCAAGCAACAGGAAACAGTCAAAAACCATTTAATATTCATTTCCAACCAAAAAACAAACACACTAGGCCAAGTCCTTAACTCTCCAATGTCACAGAATACAGAGGGAGGCGAATGAACCACACCTCATACCTCATTTTCCAGCTCAGAACACTGACCCAGACAGGAACCCCTTGGCAGGTGACAGTCGGCAAAAACAGTCCAAAGGCATAAGAGACACTTTGTTACACCAAGGCAACCTGAAAACAAAGTGTCTGTGGTCCCCCAGCAGCAGAATTCCTGCACTCAAAGAGGCCAAGCTCACTGTTCCCACCACTAGTGTTTTTCTAAAAGAGGGCATTGGCCGCTCATCTGAAGGCCAGGGATCCCAGAACATCAAGGTTTTCACCAAAACCAAAAGCAATTTCACCAAATGTCATTACTCCAGACCCACAGCCGGACTCCCATACACTGCATGTCTGAGTGGCACTGGGACATGGCACGTGGCAAGTTTAATTCTTTCTCTTGACTCGACATTAAAAGCAATAAAGCTGTCCATCCCAAATTTGTCATGAACCATGCTAAATAGTAAAGTGGTGCGGGCGGGGCCGCCCAACTTTATACAGAGACACACCAGAATGTATTGACAAGGAAAATACGCTGAACCTGACCGGGGGAAGGGGATGGCTCAGTGGGTAGAGCACTGCTTGCCCGTACGAGCACGGGGCGCCCAGAACCCTGGTTATATCAATAGCCAGGTGTGGTGGTGCACGCCTGCAAACCCCAAGCAGAGGGAGGCAGAGACATGCTGATCCCCAGTGCTCTCCGCACGGTCAGTCTAGCCAAATAGCAAGGTCTAAGTTCAGAGAGAATCCTGTGCCAAAAATAAGACAGTAACACAGCTCAGTGGGCAATGGCACCTGCTGTCAAGTCTGGCACCTTTGAGTTCCATCCCAGAATGCACCTGGTAGGAAAGAGTCAACTCCCACAAGTTGTCCTGTGGCCTGCAGGCTCACACATGTGAGCACAGGCACAAAAACAAACAAACAAACAAATAAATACACATACACACACATACACACATACACACACCTATCCACCCATGCATACGCATGCACACACACACACACAAACACATACATACACACACACATACACACATACACATACCTATCCACCCATGCATACACACGCACACACACATACATACACACATGTGAGCACAGGCACACAAAACAAACAAACAAATAAATACACATACACACACACCACACACACACCTATCAACCCATGCATATGCACACATACACACACACACACATACACACACACACAACCTATCCACCCATGCATATGCACACACACACACACACACACACACACACAGTTTTTATTTTATTTTTTTGAGAAAGGGTTTCTCTGTGTGGCCCTGGCTGTTCTGGAACTCACTTTGTAGACCAGGCTGGTCTTGAACTCACAGAGATCCACCATGCCTCTGCCTCCCAGTGCTGGGATTAAAGACGTGAGCTACCACACCCTGCTGAAATTTTTACTTAATTTAGAACAGCAGCACAAAGATGCTGAACTAAGAGTCCCGGCCCCAGCAGCAGGAACCTAACGTGCGATGTATCTAACAAGACATCGTATCACTGTGGTCACATTTACTGTTTTTCTGACAAAAACAAAATCTGATTTTAAAGAACAGAGGGTAAAATACAACCAAGGCCATTATCTGTAACAACGACAAGACAACGGTCGGTCCCTGTGGATTACTGGCTACGAGGTGTGGCCCTGTGTCACTTACAGCACAGCCTGGACCCTCGGAGTCTCTCTGTCATTCCAGACAGACTAAAGGCAGAAGCCCGCCCTTACGGGCAGTGCCTGGTCTGTCCCTGTCTCTGCTGCCCCCCCCACCAAGGCCTCCTCTTCAGCTGTGGAAGTATAATCCCATAAAAGTAATAAGGCATTTAATCATGCACTCGCCCTTGTAGTGAGACATCTGCCCTGTGTTTGTGGGAAGTATGCTCGCTGTAAAACCCAACGTGGGAGATCCCACGAGCTTCCCACAGCGCAGAAGTGCAGGACGGGCACCATGCAAGCCACTCCAGGACCTGTGACTCCAACCAACATGTTAGTGTCTCTACTTCCTACCTCTCATTTCCCACCCGCCTCACCTTAGACAGTGTAGACCGCTTTGCAACAGTTTGCTTGTCCTTTCCAAAGCTCATGTCCACAAACAATGGAGGTTCTTGTCTCAGAAATCACCAGAACAATGGCGAGCAAGAGAGCTGTCGCTGAGTTACAAGTGCCACAGACAGAGCCACTTGCTTGCTCAGTCTCTGAAGCAATCAAACCGGCACTGGCCAAAAGCGGTCGCTGCTGGTGAGGTCACTGCATCACCCAAGCTACATCTCTCCATCTCACAGACCCTCCATTTCTCCAAGACTCTTGCAAAGTTGTGGAACCAGCTCATCACCGACCACATCACCATTGCTTTACCACAGAGTTCTGGTTTGCAAAAAGACCGCATAATAGTGTCACCTGGGCTCCCCGCCTGGCCTGGCCCTGAAGACGTAGTGAGACTAGCTAGAGTCCCCTAAGCCCCACATTCAACAGCAGCCTAAGTTACCTCAGAGGCATCAGCAGTGCTGGGGATGAGGCTGTGCTCACCTCTTCCTACAAGACTGCCCAAGTTTGCAATCTCTGCTCACCACCCCTCCACACACACTAATCTAGGTATAAAAATCTCAATCCTTTCCCATTCTCTCTCTCTCTCTCTCTCTCTCTCTCACACACACACACACACACACACACACACGCACGCACACACACACACACACACACACACGCACACACGCACACACGCAAGCATGCACGTGCGCACATATGCACACACACACAAATCTACTCAAGAACTAAGAGTCAGCAAAAATTAAACTCACTAAGAAACGCTAAGTCAAAATGCCAGATGGCACTGCACCCACTAACCTCAAAATCTCACAGACAGCACGGCGCCCGGTGTGCCTAGGGCCGTGGTTATCAACCTTCCTACCACTCTGACCTTCAGTACCGTTCCTCATGCTGTGGTGAACTGTAACCCTGAAATTATTTCTTTGCTACTGCTGTGAATCGCAGTGTAACCATCTGATGTGCGAGACATCTGCTATTCGACCCCTGTGAAAGGGTCTTTCGACCCCCGAAGGGACCTCCCAGCCCACAGGTGGGAACCACTGGTCTAGAGCTCACTCCCTGGCCTTTCGCAACCCAGAGCGGTGTTTCACGGTTTCCATAGATCCTGGGAGTCTTTCTCTGAGAACTGGCTTGCCAGGCCTAATGAAGCTGGCCTCTTCTCTTCCACACCTGCCTAGAGTTAACAAGCGTTAACAAGGCATCTTGGACAAAAAAATCATCCAGCTACGTCTATGGCTCAGATCCATGCACACAAGCTCGGCCCCACATCCCACATTTGTGTAGCCCTAAACAAAGGGAAAGCCTAGCACCTGCTTGTAACATGTATGTAAAACATACATGAAATGTAAAACCCTTTCCTTCTTTGTATGCTGGGCTTTTAAAGACCTTCTGGAGGCAGCCTTGGTACTCTAAGGCTGCCCACAGGCCGGCATCTGTCACCTGCTTACACAGCCTGTTCCTGTAGGGCTCAGCTTGATCCTTGGATTCTCATGTCTACACAGAAACTAAGGATCATCTAACGCAGCCTTCTCGATTTAAAGGGCCCAGTGAGCGGGCATCCCCAAAGACAGGGTGAGAAGAAGCAAGGGGAATTCTGCGGGACCCAGTCTCTCCCAGGACAGCAGCTGCTTGTGATGCTCGGGTACCATACCCACTGCTCTGCGCTCAGACTCACAGGGATTCAAAAACAGGATGGCTTCTACCCCACATAAAGGAGACGAGGTCTTCTATTCCACAGTAAGTAATAAACACCAGGGAGTACGGATATCTGTTTCACAATGTCCTTCATACTGCAGTGCCTAAGACAGAGTGAATGGCCTCGTTCTTTTCTGAGAACACGATTCCAGGGGATAGAAGGACAAAGAGCATATGAGAGAAATGAAGAAAGTGAAAAAGAATTAGAATAAACAAAACAAAGAGGTAGGCATGATCAGCCCAGCAGTGTCCACGCGAACATCCAACAGACAAGGAAGCAAATTAAATTTATATGAAACCTCTCGGCTCACTCCCTGGTCTTCCCAAAGATGGGCTGGGAATTTTCAAAACAAACATGCAGTCTGGGACATGCTCAGTTGCTGTCCATTCCTCCAGTGGAAATTTGTCTTAATAATTAGTTAGCAGAGGAAACAGTAGGAGGACAATCAACATGATCCCTTCCTAAACGTACACTGCAAAGACCAAACCCCGCCCCTGCCCGCGCCCCCTTCTCCGCTCAGCTCCCAGCCTGAATCATGAGGCTGCAGCTTCCCTTTCTGCACCAGTTCCTATGGGACCCAGGAGAGGTGGTCCCTGAGTGTGCATGAAAGCACGGGCCCTCCAAGTGCCCAGAGGGTGCAGGAGCCAGCGAGGTCAAGCTGGGTTCAGTCTCGGTCTGTCTGACCTGAGGGCTGACCCACCAGGCTAGAGGGAGCTGATTCTCTACACACCACATCAAGACGGAACGGACACCAGACATCCAAGATCCCGGGAAGACAGAACGCAGCTACTTCTCCATATTCGGGAATGCTCTAAAACACTCTAGGGTAGTGTATAGTTAGCTCCGGAGACAACCAACCCCTTTAGCTCTGTTGACAGCTCTTAGAAACGAGTGGTCAGTCCTGGCCCTTCTCAGCTCTGTTTCCTGTGGCTTTGGTTTTCTTCATGGAAACATGATGCCCCTTCTACTTCAAGAAGTCTCCGGTTACTCTTGAGCACAGGGGGGAGCGTGGGCCCCTCCCCCTCCGTGTGACTAGAAGGCAAGTCAACACACACAGGAAGAAGGACCCGCTCTTTTGCAATCAGTAACTCCAGTTCATGATCGTGGAGGTCAGACCCAGAGAGCTGCCAGTGAGGCCACGGTGCACTGTTCTCTGTGACCAGTTATACACAGGGTCCCTCCCAGGGACACAGAGGCTGCACCAGACCTGTCAGAGCGAATAGCAGGGACACAGAGGCCCAGCACAGTAGCTTCTGATCGGCAGTCATGCTGGTTTAAGCAAGGTGCCAGAGGGAATGCAAAATTTTCAATGTCTTCAGATACACACAATCCACACACACACACACAATACATACACACACCATATACATATATATACACAGACACATGTATACACACATATGCATTCACATGTACACACATACACGCTCATGCACATACATATATACACACCATCTACATACACACATACACCTATTTGTGCACACATACACACTATACACATATACCTGTGCTCACGCACGCGCGCACGCACACACACACACTTACATACACACACAGACAAACACACAACACAGTTCTAAGAATGTGCTATGCTTGCATTGCCTTTTCCACAATGACAGGGACTCCTGCAAATGTCCAATGCGCTAAGCTGAACTATCGCTAAGGGCGCCCCTTCCCTCTGTCCTACTTCGTTTCATGGAGGATTTAAATTTACTATAAAGCATTTTAGACCGCTTCCCCTTCCCACCGAGTGTCAGGAAACAGTGCGAAGACAGTGCTAGTGCTTTGAGCACAGGCCGTTCCTCACCTTGAGCAACCCCAGGGAGTGGCTTGCTTCCTTTGCTGTCTGTCTCACAGGGCACCAGCAATGAGCAGGGCCACCTCAGCTAAGCCCAGCTGTCAGAGCACAGACGCACTTTTTACCTCCAGTCACGAGGGGGAAACCCTGATACACACACTCAGCATGTGATTAAACCAGAAGGGGGCCACATCCGCAGGAATGGGATCCCAGCCAGGGGACCTCAGCCGGCTTCAAAGGGTCTGTGACCCCACAGACTGCTCATTAAGCTGTAGCAGCACAGGGCTAGGATCCTAGCTGGTGGCCTCATTGGGACTTCACAGGGCCTGGGAATCCGTACAAGTGCCACCTAAAGCTGTGTCACATAAATTCTATGCTATGTTAGCTGCTGTGTATTAAAAATAACAAGAGAAGTCTGGCTAGGTGACTCAAGGCACTTGGCCACCAAGCCTGATGTCCCGAGCTTAATCCCTGAAAACGGCATGGTGGCAGGAGAGGGCTCCCACAAGTGCACACACACAAACACTCAAACACACACACACACACACACACAAACACACACACAAACACACACACATACACATTCACACACACAGACACATACACAAACACAAACTCACACACATTCACACACACACATTCACACACACACAAACACACACACACACATACACATTCACACACACAGACACATACACAAACACAAACTCACACACATTCACACACATACAAACACACACACACAAACACACACACAAACACACACACACAAACATACACACACAAACACACACACAAACACACACACACAAACACACACACAAATACGCACACATACACATTCACACACACAAACACACACACACACATACACACACACACAAACACACACACACACATACACCTTCACACACAACCAATTAATTTTTTTAAATTAAAGAATAACAAGAAAACAGAGATAACCAAGAGCAAGAATTTTACAAAACGGAAAAAAAAGAAACAGGCAATCAGCCCGGTGTTGGTAGCGCACACCTTTAATCCCAGCACTCGGGAGGCAGAGGCAAGTGGATCTCTGTGAGTTCGAGGTCATCCTGGTCTACAAGAGCTAGTTCCAGGACAGGATCCAAATCAATACAGAGAAACCCTGACTCAAAAACCCAAAAGAAAGAAAGGAGGGAAGGAAGGAAGAGAGAGACAGAGACAGAGACAGAGAGAGACAGAGAGACAGAGACAGAGAGAGAGACAGAGAGAGACAGAGAGACAGAGACAGAGAGAGAGACAGAGAGAGAGGGGAAAGTCAATCATGGTATCACTAGGGTGGACAGCCTTAGGAACACTGAGCAGGGCTCCCCAGGCAGGCAAGTCTGGGAATCAGTCTGCAATGAGGCTGCTGACTTTACAAAGTTTCCCATCGTCACCCTGGTGCCCAGTGTGTTCAGTCAAGGAAGAAGTTACTCAGGAAAGCAACTGAGTTGATTCAGACTTCAGACATGGTTCCTCCTTTTGCAGAGCACAAGGAAAGCCCCTCTCATGACCTTAACCAGCCCAATCCAGGAAGACCCTGAAGGAAGCCTGTATTTCTTCCCAGCACATGACAGTTTGTCACGGGAGGAGAAAGGAGAAGCTAAGTTCTTGGGGCGAGAGCAGCGAGCCCTTTAGTCTTCTGAGGATGTACACATCTTGGGCAGAGAAAGGTCATGTCTGCTTGCATTTCCGAGTGAAGGCTGCCACACACAGTTCCGGTAACAGCCCAGAGCCCCGGGAACAGGGACCCTTAGGAAGTGCCACCATCCTGCCCACACATTTCAGGGAGTTCATGCACATCACGGTCTTAATGCCCAGCTTCATGGTGAAATACAGCTGTGCCCTCTGTAAAACTCAACATTGCTGCCACTTAAATTATGGGTTTTTCTGTTTGCTTGAGAAGAAAAAGAACTGCATTTTGTGGCTGTTTCTCTTCCTTGTGATGCCAAATGGCACGGCTGCTCCAGCTCTTGAGGAAGCTGGCTTCACACGACCATGGGGGTCATCAACAGAGCTGTAGAGAGGAAGCGACGACTCAGGGCAAGAGGTAAGACACTGAGCTCAGAGCAAAAGTCGGAGAAGCAGAAACTGGCCAGGGAGGCAGCAAAGACCCCCAGGTCTTACCACAGGCTTCACAAAGAATGATCTGCCAATAACCACACACGTTTCACCTTACAGATAACCGGATTAAAGTGAAACTCCAACGTGGTTTCATTCTCATCTCCATTGTACAGTAGCAAGTAAGTACTCATGATTTCACTGACTGCCCGTCATGTTCAGAACAAGGTTTTGTGTGTTTATTAATTCTTAGAGATTTATTTTTAGTCGTGTGTACATACATGCGGAAAGTATGCGGAAATAAGCATGTGAGTCCAGAAAAAGGTATACAGGCATGTGAACCATCCCACGTGAGTGCTGAAAATCAACCACAGGTCCTCTGCAAAAGTAGTGTCTGGTCCTCACCGCTGGGCATCTCTCCACCCCTGAGCGTGGGGACTCCTGAGGACGCATCACTGCTGTCATCAGACGGTGGAGAAGAGCGACGCCCAGCTTTTAAAAGTGCCTGACGCCACAAGAAGGGCCAGCGAGCCGCAAATGGAACCCTTCACAAGCAGAGGGGCTGGCTGCAAAGCACGCACACCCTCACTCTAAGCTCCCTGGACTAAGGACTAAATTTCCTAAATCATGTGAAGAATGGCCTCTCATAAAAGAGAGCTAATCTTCTGAGAGAGGAACAAAAAAAGGACAAAAAGAAAGTAATTTGAGGTGGTATTTGTACAATAATTTCAGGAATGTAATAGCAGAAGATAATGGTGCCAGCAATCCAGGATGTCCTTCATGGGGCCATTAATACATGCCTGGGGTGGTCGAAGGCTGCGCCTTCCACTCAAGGCAAGTACTAATGGCCAATAAAGCCTGCCTTGCCCCGTCTTAATGCCATGTTATATCAGAGCCCTGGTAATGGAGTGAGTGTCAGCAGAAGAGAGGGGCAGTGGCAGGCAGCCCGGCCGAGCGAGGAAGGAGGGAGGAAGGTTGCAGGGCAGGGAGAGCCATGAGCTCTGCTGGGCGCCGGTGCAATCCACCGCACACCTCAGCCCTGCAGCCACACTCTCTACCTCTGAAAGATGGGGTTGGCTGTGATGAGGCCTCTTCCAAGCTCTGTGTGGCTGAGCTGTTTCTGAGAATTCACATTCACTCAATAGCAGCTCAAGGAACACAGCCCAGGGGCAGGGTGCCAAGAGGTTCCAGAAGCAGCGGCCAGATGTGATGCTGCCTCCAGGACAGAGCACGGGAGCCGAGACACTGCCTCACTTTGCAAGGAACGACGCGGCACTTGAAGCTGGTGCAGAGCTCTGAAACTAAACAACTTCAACTCTTACCTCAGATCTGGAGAACACTCTACAGCTGTGCCTCACAAGACAGGGCAGTGCTTCTCAACCTGTGGGCCACCTGTAAGAGACAGGTGCTGGAAGCGGAACTCAGAGATTGAGAATGTTTGCTACTCTTGCAGAGGACCCAACCTGGGTTCCCAGTATCCATCCTGCGTGGTTCACAACATCTGAAACTCGAGGTCCAGGGACACAATGCCACAGGCACTTAAGGGACACAGGCATACACATAAGCAAAAGTGAAATAACATCCAAAAGTAAGAGAGAAACAGGAGCTTTGAGATGGACGTATAGAGGAAAAGGCAAAGAGGAGACAGGATGCCTTAATCCGCTGGGCCTTGCTGGGCCTTAATCCGCATTATACCACCATTGTAGTACCAAGCAACCATGAGAAGCCACGAGAAGCTGACAAAATAAAGGATGGGTGTTCCCTTGAGCCTCCAGAGGAGCATGGCAGCCAGCACCCTGCCATGCAGCCTACACAACTATAAGAAGACACATTTCTACTGCTTAAGCCATCCATCATTCCTACAAAAACAACACAAATGAGGAACTCAAAAGCGGCCAAATGCCAGCTTTAAAACTTAACTAAGCAGCTTAATAAATGAATTTAACTGTAACAGAATAGACGTGGTAGAGACAGGAATTGGAAACTGGGAAGAAACAAAGGAAACACAGGAAGACAAAGGGGTGGGGACTAGTTAAGACACAGTGAGAAGGCTTGACACACATGTAATTACAGCCCAAGGAAAAGAGCTGTGAACCCACAAAGCAACCTTTGACGAGATACTCGCTCAGGACTTTCCATGTCACAGAAAGCCGCCGAGCCCCAGACCAAGGCACTGAGACAGAGTCTCGAATCCCTGAGCAGAATCTATAAAAAGCAAACTTCACCTAGCACATTATAATAAAACTGCTAAAACAATAAGGAGAAACTCCAGAAATCAGCCCAAGGGGATCAAAAACTTGCATTTAGCTGACTTTCCAACAGACATCAAGGAAACCAGGCGTAAGCGAAAAATCCTGAAAGTATTCAAAGAATTTAATTAACACCCCCAAATTCCATGCCCAGAGAAATGCGGGGACATTTCAGGCAAACAAGAACCAAACGGACTCACAACCAGCAGACCTTCACCAAGACAGACGCCAAAGGGTGCTCTGCAGGTGGAAAAGACAGTCCCAGATGGATGGTCAACTACGGAAGAAATGCAGAACAGGGAAAAGGCTGGGTATAGGAATAAATCAAATGCACCGTGCTGGAGAAAGGCAGTAATGATGCTGTCTAGGGCACTTGGAAAGCATTCAAAGTCAAACAGGTAACTGGAGATGTGAACCAAGAGGGGAAAATGTTATTATATTCCAAGACCTAAGTCAAGATGCACATTATCGTTTCTTAGCAAAAGCACCAAAATAATAACAAAGGAGGTAAAACCCTGAGCTCATGGAGAGTAAAGGAGTAACACAACAACACCCATCACAACGACCAAGCCTCACCCTAAAAGATGGAGGGGAAAGAGGGAGCTGGAATATGGAATTTCCAGGGATTAGGAGGAAAGGGAGGCTGAAGGACAGAGCACAGATAAGCCATGGCTGGGCTTCTACTGTCTAGGAAACTGTAACAGGAATTATGTCGCCACCCTTTGAAATATGCAGCAACAGGAGGCAACCGTGGGGATCGGGACATGTCAATTTAGTGCCACCAAATGTCACAGATGTGTCATTCTGGTAAGGACTGTTGGTACTGGCAATCTTGCTTCTCTGGGTCTAGGGTGTATATGGCAGAGGCTTCCTTTGGGGTGTAAGAAAGGGGGAGACTGGGCCAGTAACGTCCTACCCCGGAGAGATGGCAGTTGGTCACAGACAGAGCCACTTGTGCTAAACCACTGGCTATTTCAATGTCCACACCTTTTATAGATAGATAGATAGATAGATAGATAGATAGATAGATAGATAGATGAGATAGGTAGATAGATAGATAAAATTAAGTAAGCAGAAGGCTTCGGGGAGTGAAGGGCCAATTAGAGGTTAAAGCTAAGTATGCACTGTATGTTTCCACATTAATATTCCAAGTCATCACAGAACAGCCTTCGGGGACCACTTTCTAATCCCCTAAAGCAATAAGATAAATACAACAAGCATCCGAGAAGACAGGAAGACTCACAATCCCAAAGCCAAGGCATTTTCTTTTCCCTATGAGGCTTGCCAGGTTCATAAAAACTATTTTTCAGCTGGAAAATTGTGGTTCAGCTTTACCCTCCCTCCCAGAAGACAGAAAATGAGTTGCCCCTCGACAGACATTAATGACTGCATCTGCCTCCCTTGCAGAGAAAACTGCTGCCTTCCACCCCACCTGCAGCGTGAGAACCTCGTGCAAGCATCCGGCAGCGGTGACAGCCTAGGTGAAGGTTACCTGAGGAGCCAAGCCCTCCATCAGCAGAACCAGCAGCTCTGAGCTGGCTCGCTGGCCCAGGAAAGCGGCCATCACTACCACACGAGAGCAGGCGAAGAGTCAGACAGCTCAACCAAGGTCATTCATGTTTTTATCGTGCCAGAGTGTCACCAGGGCATATGTCAGGGCGTGAGGCAAAGGCTGGCACATTTACAATACATCCGGTTTCACGCAGGCATGGAGAGAAGGAAAGAGTGCAGGCAGAGGAAATGGAGAGGAGACACTGGGAGGAAACACCAAATACGCACACGGCACAGCGGTCACTAAATAGTTGCCACATGGCAGGTGCTTCATGTCAAGCTTCTCAATCTTCATCAGAAGTGTCCTTGCAAGTAGGCATTCCCCAAGAGGAAATGAGTTCAGGAATGTTAAGTGATGGGAGATGTCATTCTGTAAATACATTTCTTGTCTAGGTTAATGAATAAAGCACTGCTGGCCAATAGGAAAGGAAAATAGGAGGGACCAGGAGACAAGGAGGAAAGAGGAAGTAGTAAGGAGGAGTCAGCATGGAGAGAACAGAGGTCCGGGCCCTCTTTCCATGGAAATACTTAGATTATAGAAATGGGTTAATCATTAAGCTGAGCTAGACGATAAGAAATTAGTAACTGCCCAACAGCATTGTATCAGATACAGACTCTCGGCGTGTTTGGGGGCTGGCATGTCGGTGGCCCCGGGCCGGCAGGGAAAATCCTGCTCATAACAAATGGTGTCAGAAGTAGAACTGAGAACTTTCACTTAAAACTTAACAAAAGCTTAAGAAAGGTTTTAGAAACAAAAGAACAGAGACAAGCAAGGCTTCTTGCTAACAGCATTTTTCTGGGTTGGACTCTGTTTTGTGAGAGACAAACAAGAGATTTGCGTGGCTCCTTTAAGGGAGGTTTCCTGACTCAGATAAGCAGCAAAAAAAAAAAAAAAAAACCCGCACGACTTTTAAAGAGCTCTGCTAACAACTTACTGTGTGTACGAGAGCTGGCGATGGCAGTGACCACATCTCCAAGCCGGCAGCATGCTGCTGGATGGCAGCGTAGACCAAGGCAGTGAGCACAGCTCTCAGTGCTGGCGGGAAAATAGCCGCCGCCATCTTGGATAGACCACGGCTGAAACAACTGTGGCTTTCATTTTAGCAATGTTGTTGTTTAGCAGATAAAAGACTCGTGGCCAGAAAAAGATACAGATTTACAGCAGAGACAGATTCACAATAAGAAAAACCGCTAAAGGTTTACATTGTGTTCTAAAATATATGTAGGCTTGGGAGAGAAAAGGAATAAAATTATTTTAAAAAGACAGAGAGGAGCTGGGTGTGGTGGCTCATGCCTTTAATCCCAGCACTCAGGAGACAGAGGCAAGAAGATCTCTGTGATTTCAAAGTAAACCTGATGTACAGAGTAAATTCCAGGACAGATAAAAGTTACACAGAGAAACCCTGTCTCAAAGTATGTAAAAATAGTAGAAGAAATAGAGTAATAAAAAAGCCACATAAAGATGGAAAGCACAGAGAAACTTTGGATATTGTATGCTGTTCTGTTATCTTTAAATCGTTTGACTGCTGAGAAAATAACAACTGATAAAAGAAATGCTGCTGGATTAATTCAATTTATATATCTTAAAAATGCTTTGACTCCAAAATTTAAGTCCAAGGACAAGTGACTGGGGAAAAGGATTTCTATTTTTGTTTCCACAGAAAATGAAAAGCTTGGATTTCTTCCAGACTAATGTGGTTTGATCAAGCCAGACCCCCTGAAACAGTGTTTCAAGTGATCCAACATTCAAAACAGTTGAGACAAAGCCTTGCAGACTACAGCCAAGATTTCTGTATCTTCTTAGGATCCCCATGATAGCAACCCCTACCAGCAGGAAGCAGTTTGGAAAGAACGACACCCAAATTCCCAAATATTGTTTATAAATGTTTGTTTTCATTTATATGGGGTTGGTTATAAATGGTTAATGACCACAACCAATCTTTTTAAAGGTAAAAAGCAGATTATGGTATAGATATGAATACTTTGTTTTGGAATGGATTTTCATTTATTGATACAATTTAAGGTCGATTTTGTGATGTGTGTATTTCTCCTCTTGTTTAGGTATTGTGTTTATATAGCTCATTTAGAAATGCAATGTATAATTAAACACAGATTATATTACATAATTACATACGAGAGTCAAAACTTGGAGTTATGTTTTCTAGATATGTAGAGATGTATTTGAGATGAATAGGCATTCTTCAAACCTTTCAAAGACCTACAGAATATGGCACTTAAAATAGTTTAAGAAGTTTCTTGACAGTGAGGCACAACTGCTCCTGGCAACACCACCTGCATCAGAAAGGAAGATGGACATAGAAGAAACACGTGATGAAGTTTGCTTTCAATATGGAAAAACTAGCCATTTGGGCAAGATACTGCTCTTGTCTGGACTGTTTGACTTTATGCTCTATAAACTGGACATGCAGGGCCCACAGGAAAGTGACTGCTGATACAAGATGGACATTGCTACAGGGTTCCTGCTTCATGGAAGAGTCTGTCAGACATTCTGCAGGATACAGAGAAAAGTGATGGACAAACTGCAAATACAGGTGGACAGTTTAAAGTTTCCTGCTTTGCTGAGGAGTCTGCCAGACACACTGTGGCCTATGGGCTGAAGAAGGAACATTACAGAAGAACTTCAGGTGACTGACCAGGCAGTGAGTTATCTCTGTCATTTCTAGAGTTTATATATTATCCTTCTGTTGTCTTTGAAGGAGTTGAAGACAGATAGTTATGGCTATAGTTTTCCTTAGTTAGGATTAAAGATAAGTTACATATAGAACTTTAGACTCACAAAGATAGAATAGATGATAGTCTTACAAAATGTTAATGGGCGAACTATGGTTAACTGTGATTCTTATTTGATAACTGTTGTGTGATATACTTTGCTATTTTAAGGTTAAAACACTTCTTTTTATTTTAGACAGAAAAGAGGAGATGATGGGAGATGTCATTCTGTAAATATGTTTCTTGTATTGCAATGTTAATGAATAAAGCACTGTTGGCCAATAGAAAAGGAAGATATGAGGGACTAGGAGACAAGGAGGAAAGAGGAAGTAGTAAGGAGGAGTCAACATGGAGAGTCTGGGAAGAACAGAGGTCCGGGCCCTCTTTCCGGTAAAATGAGACCACGTGGAAATACTTAGATTATAGAAACGGGTTAATCATTAAGACAGAACTAGCCGATAAGAAATTAGTAACTGCCCAACAGCATTATATCAAATATAGCGTCTCCGCGTGTTATTGGGGACTGGGGTGGTGGTGGGCCCGGGCCGGCAGGGAAAACATGCTCATAACAGTTAAGTGAGTCAGAAGTGTTGGCTTATATCTTGAAGTCCTATGAGGCAGGCTTGCTAAGCTAGGACAAGAGGACTGCCAAGGCTGAAGCCAGCTGGGGCTACCTAGTGAGTCCCGGGCCAGCTTGGGCTATTATGGAGGGAGACTGTCTCAGGAAAAGGAGAAACAGGAAGGGGGGAGAGAAGGTTGGTGGAACATCTCAGGAGGATTGCCCCATGCAAACCCATTTTCCCCCAGGCCACACTAATCCACTTTGGCAACAAGTTGCAATTTTCCTAAAATATCTAATTAGTCTCAGGTTGCCTAGCCTTTTCCAGCCTCGAAGAGATACACTATGGCAAGCTACGATATAAACAAACCAAGGAAGGGCTTGTGGGAAATGCATCATTTACACTGAAGACAATGGAACCCGCATACAACTACACAGCCTACATGATTTTGCGGCTGCTGCCTCTGGCAGCCACCCGGGAGCAGACAAGCTTACCATGCCCGAACTACCTCTGAGGTTCACAGGACTGTGAGCTGTCCACTGCAGACCCTAAGGGTGCCTGCCCTGAGCACACTGACCCATCAACTGATCACGACACTAGCTGGTGAGTAACTGAGTGAGCAGGAAGCACGCAGGCTCCCTGTGACAGGGAGGTTGGTCTGGTGAGGAGCGGTGTCCACAACAGAACACATAGGGGTGAGTCCGGTGGACAAGGAGAGGGAAGACGGGGAGGAGTCTGCTCAGAACGAAGGAGAAAGCCCTCCAAGGGGGGTGGAGGAGATGCCACTCTTCAAGCCTCGGGAGGGGGCAGATATAAACGGCTCCCCTTCTATGTGAGCAACGGTCACAAATGTGAAATGTGGGGACTGGCAATGGAGCTCGGGTGGTAGAATGCGTCTAGCATGTGTGGGACTCTGGGCCCAATCCCCAGAACTTTGTAAACGGAGTGTGGTGGTGCATGCTTGTAACCCTAGCTCTTGGGAGGTAGAAGCAGGAGTCACAAATTCAAGGTCATCTTCAGCTATGGGCTCATAGGCTACATAAGGCATGGGAGGAAGCGAGGATGGACAAACATTCCCTCATTAAAACGCTTTGGTCAAAGGAATAATTATAACATGGCCAAATGCAATACAGACTTCAGAGCCAGCTTCCCAGGGTCCTGGCTCTGAAACAATACTAGTCATATGACCTCCGGCAAACAAGTGATGGTGTCTGCCTTAATTACCTTCTTGCGAAAACACATAGCAACCAACTCTAGAAGGTGGGTGGAAAATAAGGGTGCTACAGGGCTCTACAGTACTGGCTCCTGGAACGGCTTCCTACAGTTAGCACCCAAGTTTAATACAGCTCCTGACACCTTAGGATTCAATCCAGAGTGCATAGCTTAACACACAGTGTTTGGATTCTGCCTACTCTAGACCACCATGCCAACACTTCACCTAGCATGAATGACTGCAGGTCACTCACGCTGGCCATTACCTCACACCTCTAGGCCTTTGTTCTTACCGGCCCCTCCTTCTAGAATGTGCTTTCCCTTGGAATTCCATGACACTTCCCAGACCCTTCTTATGAGCTGTTTCCCTGGTGTCCCATGACCAGAGGATCTTCCTCAGAACCTCTGTGGCCCTGGGGAGATAGACCACGAATAAAATCTTCTGTTCCTCAGCTCCCATGAGTTCCTTGTAGGGATGGATCCCAGGAAAACAAACACATAATGTGCAAAGATCCCCCAAAGGGGGGCACCTGAGAGCAAGTGTGTGTCTAGCTTCCACGGCACGAGCCACAGTGAACGACAGGATCTGCGGCTGTTACAGGGGCGGCTGGACTAAGAGAAGCCCTTTCACAGCCCTGTCTGTGAGGAGTTACATTCTGACTCTAGGCAGAAGGGCAGCGCGTGGGGACAGGCGCAGACAACCTCTGTATCTGCTGCTCTCTACTCATCTCTACCTCAACTGCAATATCCATGCCAGGGAGATAAGGTTTGGAGTGATGGATAAGGCTTCCTTCACAATCATGCATGTTTCCATGCCCTGCCTTCCGCCCTGGAATTCTCCAGTCTTGCTGGCCTCTCCACACAATGCCCTCAGGAAACTGGGCTGGGGACGCTGCTCAGTGGGCCAAGTGTTTGCCTAACATGCATGAAGACACAGGTTCAAGCCCCATCACCACGGACACCGAGTGCAGTGGCTCAAGCTTGTAACCCTCGCTCTCCAGGGGAGGGGTAGAAGCATCCGAAGTTCAGGGTCATCCTTGGCTCTACAGAAGTTCGAGACCTTGCCAAGGGGGCGGAGGTGGGGATGGGGAGGACAACTGGGCAGCACAGACCATGGAAGAGCAGGCTTGCCTGCGTGCTGAACACCCTCTTCTGTCGTCCCGCATCTCACTTTACTGCAAGCCACGGAAGGCTAAAAGCAGTTTCTCACAAAACTGTCCATAAAGCTGCATGTTCTAAATAAGCACACACACACACACACACACACACACGCACACACATGCACGCACAGCGCACACACACTCACGCATGCGCGCACACACACACACACACACACACACACACACACAGCTCAGTGGCTCTGGCTTGGAGAATGCCTTCTCTTCACAGCTACTGGGGCTTATTTTCTCCCCCCCTCCTCTCCCACCACTAAAGTACAAAACAAATCCCCTTCAATGCATCTACTTTATTCCCATCTATTCCTGAGCCACTGTCTTCAGTCCTCCGACCTTTATGTTTGCATGGTTACAAACGTGACTGGGAATCATATGTGCTGGCTCAACGAAGCTCAAATCCAAAGAGCTGCCACACAAAAAAAAACTCTCACCTCAAGAGGGATAAGAGATCGTTCATTTCAGAGCCAAACAGGAGTGACTGTGGCCTGGGAACATAGATTTAGGTTTTCCCAAATCTTACGATCCAACATAGTAGCAGTTTAGTGAAGTTTTATAGCAACAGAACAAAGAACCACAGATCAAAGCTCTTTTCCGGGTGTACTGAGAACACTGTAGGCCTCGGCTACAGGCTATCTGACGGCAAGCTTTATGGTGGGTGAGAACTGGGTATCTGCCCACCTCAAGAATGTTGTTAGCTCATACCCTCGTCCTCACACAGGAGTGTGCAGTGGGCTCGCAGTGGGCGGTGGCCACGGGTTCCTTCCAGCCTCTCCAGGGTCACCTCAGTTCTAACAAGTTAATCCCGGGGCAGAACATCAGTGAGCCCGGTTCTGGGTTCTTGTTTTGCTTTGTTTTAGAAACTTCCAAGTTCAAACCATCCAGCTCTGAAGGTAGACCACAAAAGACGTTTCGGGCTCAGAGAGGAGGGAAGAGGAACCCTCAAGGCTAGGCTGGGCGACCTGTGGGAGATGACAGAAGCACACCAGCAATATAATGTATGTCATTAGGCAGGGAATAAAAGTCCAAATCATCTTGTTCAAAAGTATGAAGAATTTACCGGCAAGACTTCTGGGATGTTAAGAAATTGTCTCCCCAAGCAAACTGATGATTGGAGTGCCTGGAGGCAGAGGTACAGTGTGGGGGTAGAACACTGCCCAGCATCCACAGCGCCCTGCCTGCCCAGCAGCCACAGGGTCCCCACCTGCCCAGCATCCTCAGCGCCTGCCCAGCATCCACAGCGCCCCCCATGCCCAGCATCCTCAGAGCCCCCGCCTGCCCAACACCCACAGCGCCCCCGCCTGCCCAGCATCCTCAGCGCCCCGCCTGCCCAGCATCCACAGCGCCCCCGCCTGCCCAGCATCCACAGCGCCCCCGCCTGCCCAGCATCCTCAGAGCCCCCCATGCCCAGCATCCACAGCGCCCCCGCCTGCCCAGCATCCTCAGCGCCCCCCATGCCCAGCATCCTCAGCGCCCCCCATGCCCAGCATCCACAGCGCCCCGCCTGCCCAGCATCCTCAGCGCCCCCATGCCCAGCATCCTCAGCGCCCCCATGCCCAGCATCCTCAGCGCCCCCATGCCCAGCACCCTCAGCGCCCCCCATGCCCAGCATCCACAGCGCCCCCGCCTGCCCAGCATCCACAGCGCCCCCCATGCCCAGCATCCACAGCGTCCCCCATGCCCAGCATCCTCAGCGCCCCCCATGCCCAGCATCCTCAGCGCCCCCCATGCCCAGCATCCTCAGCGCCCCCCATGCCCAGCATCCTCAGCGCCCCCCATGCCCAGCATCCTCAGCGCCCCCCATGCCCAGCATCCTCAGCGCCCCCGCCTGCCCAGCATCCTCAGCGCCCCCCATGCCCAGCATCCTCAGCGCCCCCCATACCCAGCATCCACAGTGTCCCCCATGCCCAGCATCCTCAGCGCCCTCCATGCCCAGCATCCACAGCGCCCCCCGCCTGCCCAGCATCCACAGCGCCCCTGCCTGCCCAGCATCCTCAGCGCCCCCCATGCCCAGCATCCTCAGCGCCCCCCCATGCCCAGCATCCTCAGCGCCCTCCATGCCCAGCATCCTCAGTGCCCCGCCTGCCCAGCATCCTCAGCGCCCCCCATGCCCAGCATCCACAGCGCCCCCCATGCCCAGCATCCTCAGCGCCCTCCATGCCCAGCATCCTCAGTGCCTCCCGTATGCATGGTGCCTAGGTTTGCAGCCCAGCACCAAGAGTGAAACACAACCAAGCATCCCATTCCATACATGTCAAAATATGTTAGCTTTGGCCATTATTAATTTTTTAAGTCAAACCATGGAACTAAATAGTTAACTATTAATATCCAATTACAAAATCATTCTTCATTCTGCCAACGGACTGGCTAGGTAGTAAATTCGCTTACTTAGTTCTGAGTGTGTTTATGAAAGATCAGTGCCCGGCTTCTCACAAAAAATAAATAAATTAATAAATTAAAAATTTTAAAAAGTGGGTGAAATAGATTGTATCTCTAATAATATAAATGAAGATGGACTTCAAATGAATTGGCTGGGAGTTTTAATTAAGGTCTGTTAAGAAAAGGTTCTCTCCTACTCATATCTGCCAGGCTAGCTGGCTTGAGGAGGCCCTCTCTGCCTTAGACTGGGGACGGCTTGCTGTATCTGGGACCTGGGCTTTGTAGTCAGAATTAAGTGAGGCTCTCTGGCTCTGGGTGCCTGGACCTTTGACTTCCTGACAATTACCCTCTCTAAGCCTATGCCTTCCTCATTAACCATCCCAACTGACAGGGATGAGGTGTGAGAAATAGATCCACAGAGGTTTTCTCATGACTTCCAGTGGAAGTGTGTGTGTGTGTGTGTGTGTGTGTGTGTGTGTGTGTGTGTGTCACACCAGTGCTTAGGTGGACACTTGTCGGTCTTACTGTTCTATAAATAGCTACACTGTGAACAACAGTGTGAAACCACACCCCAGCAAACAGGACACAGTGAGTGCACACAGGGCCAGAGGACCTCACTCCACAGAAATCACCTTCTGATACAAACACTGACCACTCCACACCATCAAAAGGCACTCACCTGAGCCACCAAGCATCAAGTGACATAAATTACAGCATCCAAATTTGGGGCACCCTCACCATGTGCACCAATGGCTTTCCTTGTTGAGAACGTTTTGCTTTTATTAGCAGTGTCAGGCTAATCCGAGTCACTTATCCCTATTTCAGAGCTGACACCTTCTCACCTCAGGGTGGGAAGTCACACAGACTGAGGGCTGGAGACAGCACAAAGCACCATCCAGCTCCTTCCTTCCAGCCAGCAT
Source organism: Cricetiscus sungorus (assembly GCA_030556225.1). Classification (NCBI taxonomy): domain Eukaryota; kingdom Metazoa; phylum Chordata; class Mammalia; order Rodentia; family Cricetidae; genus Cricetiscus; species Cricetiscus sungorus. Next base: position 5,543,836 of record JANBXA010000737.1, on the reverse strand, counting down.
GGAATGTCAGGCTGCAGGCTAGAGACGTGTCTGGGGCTCAAGATCACCCACTGCTCTGCCAACAAAACTCAAGACCTCCAGTGCCAGGGGATCCCTTCAGGCCTCCAGGACACTGCACGCAAGTGGTGCACAGACATACGTACAGGCAAACGCCCCTGTGTGTGTGTGTGTGTGTCTGTGTGTGTGTGTGAGTGTGTGTGTTTATGTGTGTGTGTGTGAGTGTGTGTGTGTGAGTGTGTGTGTGTGAGTGTGTGTGTGTGAGTGTGTGTGTGTGTCTGTGTGTGTGGGAGTGTCTGTGTGTGTGTGTGAGTGTGTGTGTGTGCGCGTGAGTGTCTGTGTGTGTGTGTGAATGTGTGTGTGTATGTGTGAGTGTGTGTGTGTGAGTGTGTGTGTGTGTGTGAGTGTCTGTGTGTGTGTATGTGTGTGTGTGTGCATGTGTGTGCATGTGTGTGTGCATGTGTGTGTGAGTGTGCGTGTGTGTGCATGTGTGTGTGTGAGTGTGTGTGGCATGTGTGTGTGTGAATGTGTGTGTGAGTGTGTGTGCATGTGCGTGTGTGTGCATGTGTGTGTGTGTGAGTGTATGTGTGTGTGTGTGTCTGTGTGTGTGTGTGCTCTATCCACTAGAACAAGGGCTCACACACAGTCAGGCTCCTGCTGAACATGACCAAAGGTGTTCCATTACCTATGAGGTCAAGTTCAAACCATCTAAACCACCCACCCTCCCATCAGCCCTAAAATCCTGACTCACACGTTATTGTACAGAAATGAGATGTTTTAGGTCCGTGACTTAAAGGACCCCAGAGAAGCTGGCTCTAAGGGAATATGAAACTGGGTGCCTTCAGGAGCACAGGAGTGATGGTAAAGAGACTATTCACCCCAGGGAGGGAGCCATGGACACTAACGGGTCAGGAGTGGAATGAGCTGCTTGTATCTGCACCTATGGTGAGAACTGTTAGAGCCCATGTGGAGGGGTGGAGGAAAAGAGGAAGTCGTGGCAGGGAAAGCAGGTCACAAACCCAGCACAGCCGTCCCAGCGAGTCTGCCTGCGAATGGTCACGCCTGTCCACCAAACTCTTCCACATTCACAGCCTGACCCACCCCACAGGCCTAGCCGGGCCACCCCACAGGCCTAGCCAACCCACCCCACAGGCCTAGCCGGGCCACCCCACAGGCCTAGCTGACCCACCCCACAGGCCTAGCCGACCCACCCCACAGGCCTAGCTCAGCCATCCAAGCATTGTAAACACACTACCTTTCGTACAGAGTATGGACTGGAAGCTCTTCACATCAAATCAGAGCTCACAACATTCCTCGGTGTTTCTAACACTCAGTTTACTCAGATCCGAATTATCTCCACAAGTTTCTGCATGTCTATCAACACCTAGTTCCTCTCAGTAGCCCCATGTCATTCTCCCCTCTGTAACAGGACCCAGACCTTAGTAGCCCCCCCCCCGACTTTAGACCCGCTCACACCATGGTAGAAGTATCGTTCAGACCCAGGAACCCCGCGTGTAGGCAGAAACGCCTACCAAAATGCCCTAATCTATCAAAGTCCACAGCTGTGGGGAAGCCCCGAAATGTACTAACCTGGATTTTCCTCTTCTGTGGCCAACTGCTCTTGGCTAATGAAGTGTGTCAACCCAGGGTGTGTGTGTGTGTGTGTGTGTGTGTGTGTGTGTGTGTGTGTGTGTGTGTGTGTGTGTTTAAAAGCTCATCCTAGAAAGACTGGGACTTGGGACCAAACTCCCAGGGTAGCCACTGACCAGCTACTAAAGACTCTATTGGCTTGCGCCTGTGTTCGAGTGGCCTTTTGTGGTGGACACCTCACAGTAAGAAGAACAAAGGTTAAAAGCAGGGTGTTCTGAGTCAGAGAGACCTGCGGCTGCTTCTGTCACCAGTCTCTCACTCACTGGAGAGGATGACTAAGCTTCCTTGACACTGGCCTTCCACTGTAGAACAGGAGGCCTGTTTTCCTCAAAGAGGCTGTGGCCTCTCTCCTCCATCTTAGCTCACTCACTGTGGGGTTAGCCCAGAATGCCAGCCGAACCGGATCGGGAATCAGCTAAGAGGCTTGCCGCTGGGCAGTTTGCAAGAATTTCCCAGAAGAAATAGCTAAAGGAAGAAGGCCCTCCCCAGAGTGGCAGGCCCCTTCCTGCAGCCAGGATGTGAAGATGTCCCAGGGAAAGGCGGAGCCTCCAGGATCCACACAGACGGTGAACAACAAATACCAGCTACTTCTAGGACAGTGACCCTGCTAGCCTTCCCAGGCAGGGCTCAAAGGTGGGGCCCAGCACCCTCCCGAAAAGCAAGCAGGAGTCAGAGCTACCAAGCCGCTGAGCGCCCACTAAGGCTGACCCAGCCCACGTGGGAAATAATGTCCAACGTTAACTCCCGCCGTGAATGGGAGCTCCAACAATGCTTGCAGGGAGTGCGAGGGCTAGGCTATCAGCTGTGACACGCAACTCCACGCTCTGCACACCGGCACAGCTTTGGGCCTGGCCTACGCTGGTTTCAGTGACTTGAGGGTTAATGTAAAAGGCGATCTTTGAGGCCTGCCTGTGTTCTCACTGTGGTGAAATCACAGTTGGGATAAGTCATCTCCAACTGTGAAAAGACCAAGACCCCTGCTAAGCCCACAGACCCCATGCTAGAGAAGATGGGAGCTAGAGGGCCGCCCGGATCAGCCTCCATCTATTAATCTCTTTCTCCACTGTTGATGCCTCAACTCTACAGGGAGAGTCTACACTCCACAGCACACGAGAACAGGACCTGGCACCCAGCACTTCATCTCTTCCAGCTCTCCAAACAAGCTCAGTGCCAGGCAAGAACAGTCTCCACTGTCTCCCCACATGTCCTGCTCCTTCGAGCCACCATAACTTCACACACCCTGTTCTGCCCGAAACCCATTCTTTGCATGGTTCCTGTGTCGGGCTCCTTCGTCGGGTGCTACGTGCAACGTCGAGCTAAACCATGTGATCTCTGACCTCTCTGTCTTCAGGCTGAGACGTACACAAATAAATGCACGAATGTCCACAAGTTAAGAAAATGCTGTGGGTGTTCGTAGACAGGGAGGTGTGACAGTGTCAGGAAGACTCGTATTCCATTGCCATGGTCAGCAGAGTGTCCTTGGGGTCTTAAAGGGTAGAAAGAAAGGGCTTCCAGGAGAACGGGGCCAAGACAGGGCAGACAGGGGGCAGCATCTGAGGGGGCAGAGACACAGCCAGCAGGAACTGAGGAGCAGAGGAGCAAGGCAGGGGAGGGGAGACTGCAGAGTCGGGAGGGAGTCCGTGCCCTGTGAGGTGTGGAAGCAAAGCGCCAGCTTGTGAAACACAGGCAATGCCAGGAGAAAGTGAGATCCTGTGCAGAGCAGAGTGGAGAGACACCAAAGGCTTTAAACAAAGATGGCCAGGACCAATCCTCTTGAAGCGTCTCCCTGGCTATTCTGTGGCGCTGGCAGGAGAGGACAGGGGGAAACACCCACACAGCCCACTCAGGCGGAGTGACCCAGCTCAAGCTCAAAGGCCATCTTTGTGAGGTGCTTCAGTACATCTGGGGCAGCTTGACCTGCGTCTTCCTAGGTGGGGTCCGCTCTGAAGCATTTTGAAAATCCTTCAAAGGACGTAAAATTAGTTTACCTGAAGTTAGAAACCAAGCTGTGTCTGCCATGCTCATCGCTTATGCTAGCACTAGAAGGTAAAGCTTCAGAGTGGGGGAGAGGAAGAGAGAGAGAGGGAGGGAGAGAGAGAGGGAGAGGGAGAGGGGGTGGAGGAGGGAGAGGGGGGAGAGAGGGGGAAGAGGGGGGGAGAGATGCAGACACAAAAAGACAGAGGGTGTGTGTGTGTGTGTGTGTGTGTGTGTGTGTGTGTATGTGTGTGTATGTGTGCGTGTGTGTTTATGTGTGTGTGTATGTGTGTGTATATGTGTGTCTGTGTGTGTGTGTGTGTATGTGTGCGTGTGTGTGTGCATATGTGTGTGTATGTGTGTGTGTATGTGTGTGTGTGTGTGTGTGTGTGTATATGTGTGTATGTGTGTGTATGTGTGTATGTGTGTGTGTATGTGTGTGTGTGTGTGTATGTGTGTGTGTATGTGTGTGTGTATGTGTGTGTATATGTGTGTCTGTGTGTGTGTGTGTGTATGTGTGCGTGTGTGTGCATATGTGTGTGTGTGTGTGTCTGTGTGTGTGTGTGTGTGTGTGTTTATACTCACACCTCAGAGCCAGACACCTGTGTTCCAATCTCACTGCTACACAACAGTCTTACGACTTCACCTCTGCACAGTAGGAGAAGCTGAACACCAATAGCAGTGCAGCGGTGTCGTTGCGCTTACGGAATGGCAACGCCTGGCCTTCGGCACACAGGACACGCCAGTCTCGCCTCACCTGGCCAAGGGCTCAGGACAAGGAAGGCTGGTGTTCGCTGAGCCTCATTCCCTCACTGACAGCTATGAAAAGGCAGAAGCTCTTCTCTGATAACTGAGCAAAGGAGGCTATGATTTGCATATGGTAAGTGGCGACTACCCCAGCTGACTGGTCAGACAGCGCCTGCTGCCGCTATTTCACTGTTAACGTTGTTACCGTTTTACAAATGGGTTTGTCGCTGTAACCCTAAAACTATCCTTTTATTTTTTCTTTGATAGTCTTACTATATAGCACAGGCTGTCCTGGAACTCACTGGGCAACCGAGGCTGCCTTGAAGTTACGGCAATCCTCCTGCCTCAGACTCCCAAGTGCTGAGATGACAGGTATGCTGCCATTCGCACTTTGCAAAATTCCATTCTATTTGGATTATAATCCCAGCTCCAATTTTTCTAGTAAAATTGCCTCTCCAAGCCTCAATGTCTTCATCCAAGGTTATCACTGTGCCTACGTTGGGGGTTTCTAGAGAAGCACGCATACTAAGCCCAACCATGTAAGCACTGGTGAGTGCTTCGAGTGGGTTCCCTCCACGCAGACCCGAGTTCCTCAGAACAGAGCCGGGCTCTCTGCTGCTCTTTCCTCCTCCTCCTGCAGTTCATGGACACCGAGTTCATGAAAGGCACATTTTCTTGTCACACACCTCTACTTGCTAAAACCATGTGGAAAAAAGTCATGAATAGACCCTTTTAACACCACGTGTACAGGAGCATGGACACGCGCACACATGTACACACGCACGCACACACACACACACACACGGAATGACACACAGTGAATCTCAACTGACAACTCTTCACAGAGGAACCTAAAGTACCCTGTGGGTGCCATTTCTTTTTTAAATTTTTAGTTTAGCATACAAAGTGGAGGCTACTTCTTTTAATAAAGGCTTTAATGCCCTTAGTCAAAAATGGAAGAGAAAACGATAAACCTCAAGTCCTAACATGTTATGTAGACATCACATATATGCATCACATATGTAGGCATGACATGTAGACATCACATGTGGACATCACATATAGGCTTCACATGTAGACATCACATGTAGGCATCACATGTAGACACCACATGTAGGCTTCACATGTGGACATCACATGTAGGCACCACATGTGGGCATCACATGTAGACACCACATGTAGGCATCACATGTGGACATTCACATATAGGCTTCACATGTAGACATCACATGTGGACATCACATGTAGGCATCGCATGTGGAGATCCTGGCTCAGATTGGGCCGGCCACAGGGCCGCTTCTGCTAAGCAGCTTGGCAGGATTAAATTGGCAACAAACCAGCCAAAGAACCACAATGAGGCCACATAAACCACAGGGCGGGGAGAGGCGCTCCTCACCACAGCTGAAAGAACTAGGGGAAAGTGGTGCATGGCAACCCTTCAGGACACCGTGCCTCAAGGGGATAATACCCTTCAGGACACCGTACCTCAAGGGGATAATACCCTTCAGGACACCGTACCTCAAGGGATAATACCCTTCAGGACACCGTACCTCAAGGGATAATACCCTTCAGGACACCGTACCTCAAGGGATAATACCCTTCAGGACACCGTACCTCAAGGGGATACACGGCTGAGGTGAGAGAGGGAAGAGCCAGGTCAGCCTCCTACCCAAACAGTCCCGAGAGGTGACATCTGGTGGTCACGCACAAAAGACTACTGTGTCGGGCATAAGAGTGGCTCACATTTCCCGGGTAATCCCAAATGAGGCAGCTGACATGCTTGGACCGTGCAGATTGTGTCATGTACCTGTTAATAGAGTTCTACAAGTTTCCCTGCCCTAGAGCTGAGACGATGCTCCCTTCAACCTTTAATTAATGATCCTACAACACCCGGGTTGAGAAGAAGGGGCACAGAGGCCGGACATGCAATGGGGCTCAGCAGAAGAATGATCCACCAAATAGGAGGCCCAGGAGTCAGGAGACAGTGGATGGGAAAGTCTAGAGAGTTCTTCTCTTGCTCTGCACACACACACACACACACACACACACACACACACACACACACACACACCCCATGGCTCTCTCTTACTTATTAAAATCTCCAGTGAGGCTGTGGAGTAGGGACAGCATTGCCTTTGGTTATCAGCAGAGCTAGCACAGCTCTCAACAGGAGCTGTTAAACACGGGCGTGGGGGTACAGGCGAGAGGGAGGTGACAGCAGAAATCCCATAGTTTTCCTGGGAAGGGTGAGTGAGGGACGGCAGCACAAGGGTGCATTTCTGTCCCAGGTCCACGTTCCGGGCACAAAAGCACATGTGACCAGACACTTGTGACGCTTGTGACCGGAGCTCCCACGGTGCCAAAGAGCCTGGCGGGGCGGGGGGTGGGGGGGAGGAACCTTAAACAAGGCAATGTCTAAAACACTTAGAAAAAGCTGAACTTAAAATCACTAAGTAGATGTAAACATCAATTTCCTTTGAAGGACTTGGGAATTCAAATCCCTGTTCTGCTGCTCTTATTGGCTTGAGCTGGATGCGGCAGGGCCAGGCTTCCCAAAGTACAGACCATGGCCAACATCAAACTCCAAGGAGCTCATCGGAGCTGGGGAAATCAGTACCCCAGGAGCTCACCAGGAATGGACACAGCAGCAAGGGAAGGCATCAGTGCCTTGGGCTCACCAGAGATGCAAGCCTTCACACAGGCAGACAGCATGAGGGATTCCGGGGCGGTCCTTGCCACCTTTAGTGTTCTGGGTCCCTCAGATCCCTTCACAGGCCCTGACAGGGAAGCACTCAGGCCTACAGACCTCAGAACTCCACTTTGGAGTTGCATCCAGCCCTGCACCGGAGTAGGAAGAGTCACGCCCTTGCTAAGCTCCAGACCTGCTCCTCTGGAGTGCTCTGCTCTAGAGCGGTGACTGTCCCCAACATTTACCATGCAAGGGCTGTTCTAATGAGTAGATCCACAAGCCCTTCCTTGGTCCACAGGGCTAAGAGAAAGGGAAACAGTTCAGAGCAGAGCTGGCAAAGTTCACGTGTAACCAGATGCATGGGGTCTTTGGCATTGTGAGTGACACCCCTCCCCCCACCTCAGCTCAGCTTTGCTACTGACATGCATCAGATGGGACAGCAATAAGCAAAAAACGTTGCAATGGTCTAATAAAACTAATTCAGGACACTGAAGGGAACATCACATAATTTTTGGTGTCATGAAATGTTACTCCTCTTTAGATATTTTTAAACCCCTAAAATGCATAAGACTCAGATCAGTGAGGGTGAGCTGCAGGAGCAGTGTCTTCAGCCGTCGGATGAGAGAAAATGCCGCCCACTCTGATGGTCAGCTATAAGATAAACATCTGCAAGGACCTCCTGGCGCTCCCCTAGATGAGATCCGGCAAATGGCACGACTGTCCTCACTACACGGTCACTCACGAAAATCCGTCAGTATGCTGTAACCTACGAGAAGCAGCTACTGCAGGACGAGAGGACACTGCAAAGGCGGACATGAACAGCCACATCCGTGCAAACAAGTGTGCCCCACATCTCTGGGGGGCAGAATGTATGTGCACACAAACACACAAAGGAACTTCCAACCAAGTCCCGGTTTCTTCTGTACATCCAAATCGTTCCCATATGTGCACCAGCCTCCTGCAGCAATGAAACGGAGTGTGTAACGTCTGCCTCTGACCTAAAGCCCTCAGGAGCTCCCACCGCTCTGAGAGGAACAGCTAGCTCGCACAGCCCACGAGCAGCAGCCGCCGCGGGGAGAATTCCCAGCTGCATGCCATGTGGGAGGGCTTTGGATCAGGGCACGGAGAAACCCAGATGGCCACTCAAGGGCCACATGTGTCCCTGGGACAGACACTCTGGATTTGCTCTGAGCCTGCCTTCCTTTCCTCTCTAAGACTGTCACCAATCACATGTGCCACGGCCTGTGGTTCCAATCCTAGGGACATGTTTTCATGGCCCCTTACACTATGCCATTGTCACCTCTGCAGCCCCTCCCGATGGGGACTGTGTTGGCCAAAGGCATAGTCACTGACCACAAGTGGCTTTTGGGCACTGAACCCTGGCAGGTACAACTAAGAAACTGCATTGTTTATTTTAATTTCATATTAGTCCATTTGTAATAAAAAATGAGGTGCTCCATTCAGTTATTGGGAAATAAATGAATCTGCTTCTTTAAACCATTAAATATAGATCAAAAAAATCTAAGAAAAATTTAGCACCTGAATTGAGACATACTGTAACTGAAAAATATACACTGAATTTGGAACACGCAAAAGGAACATAAATGTATCACAATAATTGTAAATTGGTCAATTTATTGAAATGAAGACATTTCTAATAGTTTTGGTTCAGCATGTCACATAAATTTCTACATTTCACTTTTCACTTTTAATATGGCTCTTAAGACATTTGGAGGTGGTGCTAAGCTTGGCTTGCAATCTCGGCACTCAGAGGCTGAGGCAGGAAGATCACTGCCTTGAGATTATGGAGTGAAAGGGAATAGTGGACAGAGAGGGGAAGGGAGACAGGAGGGAAGAGAAAGAGGAGGGAGGTGAAGGGGGGAGATGGGGGAGGAAAGACGGATAAGGAAAGAAGTGAAGGTCCCTGTGAGCAGTGAGAGAGAGAGAGGGAGAGGGGGGAGAGAGAGAGAAGAGAGGAGAGAGAGAAGATAGAGAGGGAGAGAGAAAGAGAGAAGAGGAGGGAGAGAGAAGAGAGAGAAGAGAAGAGAAGAGAAGAGAAGAGAAGAGAAGAGAAGAGAAGAGAAGAGAGAGGGAGGGAGGGGGAGGGAGGGAGAGGGGGAAGGAGGGGGAGGGAGGGAGAGAGAGAGAAGAGAGAGGAGAGAGAGAAGAGAGAGAGGGAGAGAGAAAGAGAGAAGAGAAGGAGGGAGGGAGAGAGAGAAGAGAAGAGAAGAGAAAGAGAGGGAGGGAGGGGGAGGGAGGGAGAGAGAGGGGGAAGGAGGGGGAGGGAGGGAGAGAGAGAGAGAAGAGAGGAGAGAGAGAGAGAGAGAGAGAGAGAGAGAGAGAGAAGAGCGAGAGAGGGAGAGAGAAAGAGAGAAGAGAAGGAGGGAGGGAGAAGAGAGAAGAGGAGAAGAGAAAGAGAGGGAGGGAGGGGGAGGGAGGGAGAGAGAGGGGGAAGGAGGGGGAGGGAGAGAGAGAGAGAGAGAGAGAGAGAGAGGCTGCAAGGCTGTCCTTCACAGCTACCACACTAGAGAGAGAGGCTCAGAGGCAGGGGAGCTGTAACCACCGTACCCCAAGCTTTTCCTGTCAGCACACCCCACAGAGACACCCTAGTGCCTGAGGCTCACTACCCTGCCTGGCACAAATTCAAACCCAACTTGTCACCCACAAAGAGGTGCAGCCTCCACATTCCAGTTCTTAAATCTCCAGTGACTACACGGCCTGATTTTAGTCCCAAGTCCTCATCCCCTGCTGCAATCCTGACCTTCTCATAGCAAGAGCCAAACACAGTTTTTGAAACAGACCAAAGGCAATCTTCACTAAGAAGTCAAACAGCCCTTAAAGTTAAAATAAGTCTTTTCCAGGAAAAAAAAAAAAAAAAAAAAAAAACTGAATAGTTTTCCAGGCTGAGCAAACACTAAAATCTGTGTAGGTGAAAGGGCGTTGTAAAGCAGTTCCCGCCAAGACTGAAACACCCCATCCTGCACGGAAGCCCCTTAAGACAGAACTAGTCATCAACTCAAATTAGCTTGGGAAGTCCCTGAAGCTGACCAGAATCACGAGGCCCCTCCCTACCAAGAGTAACAACAATGACCCAGCCAGCAGCCTGCCTGGAAGGTCCCAGCCGCCAGGGAAGGACACGCCCCAGCCTGCTGAGCGGCCTGCAGGCTGTGCAGTGACTCCAGCTTTCGTGAGCTGTCACCCACGCTTGGCTGGGCTTTGGCGATGCAGCTGCTTTTGAGTCATTTCTGCTCCAGGAAGTGACCAGAATGACACTCACTGCCACCAAGTTGGACTTCAGAGCATCCATCCTTGGGTCTGCGGTGGATCCTTATCTGGGCTGAGGAGATGTGTGCCTGCATCGCTCCCCTCTCCCAGGAAACATCACGAAATAGGAGAGTGAGTGCAGATTCGCATTTGCGTGTTCATACACTGCCTTTACACCACACTGTAGACACTCCAGAAATACAATGCTCATTTCCATGCCCCTCTCCGCTACTCTTGGGGGCTCACTGTGGTGACACATTGTTGATTTATTAAAGCCACTGGACATCAAAGCAGCAAAGCAGCCACACTAGCTAGCCAGAGAAGCCAGGCAGTGGTGGCACACACCTTTAATCCCAGGACTCAGGAGACAGAAGCAGATGGATCTCTGTGAGTTCAAGGCCACCCAGGGCCACATAAGAGTGGATGAGTCTAAAAGATCAACAGAGAGGTATAAAGGATAGGAGCAGGGTTATTCTCCAGCCACGCTGAGGAGAGGCAGCAGTCTGAGGCTGGTGAGAGCTGGTGCAGACAGCATCAGCCCTTCAGCCTGAGGTGGAGGTGAGAGCCGGTGGCTTTGGCTGCTTTGCTTCTCTGGTCTTCAGCCTGAAACTTGAACCCCAAAATCAGCCTCTCGGTCTTTTATTTTTTGTGTTTGGGCTCACTCCCCCCATCTTTCTCAAGGACCAGGCGTTGTAGACCTACCTACCCTCCACGTCTTGCAGGGAATGACATCACCTACGGGGGGGCTGTGTATTAATGTCCCTTGGGATCCTGGGCCCAGGGTTCCAACTTAGCCACTCTCAACCCGTCCTCCTCTGTTTACCCCGGGAACCAATGGGGAGCAACAGTGGACGTCTCCAACCCGCCTGCTGGCGCCCCCTCCCGACCCGTCCTTCAGAGAGCTGCTACTTAGAAACACAAGAGCTCCCTCCTCCCTCCGGGCTCACTGAGGCACTGATTGACACAAAAGGTGTTCATGGGAATGGCTGCAGATTAAAGCCTGGCTTGTCCACAACCTGAACAATGGCCCCTTGGGATTCTGCCTCCTCCCCTCTGCCCTTCACCTAAAGCAGGAAGCACAAAGAATGACCCAGTGTCCGCCCCCAGGTACTTCCTGACCTAAATGCTCGCCAACAGCAAGAGATTTTCCTTCCGGGGAGATTTAGTAACTTTGAGAGAGTGGGCTTAGGCGACCCTCGGACCTAAGCTCCTCCCACGAAAAGGCGCATGCTCAGGGAGCACAGCTTGGTCAGCTGGGCTCTGACCCCCAGAGGCAGCACCTTCGGGGTTGCACAGCAAATGCACAATTCCCTTTTGGCTTTCCAGAGCTACCGCAGGCTGGACGGAATGACAGAACCGGAGGGGCAAGCAGTTGTGGGCCTTTAAAGAGTGAATATAAGAAACTCATAAATTAAAACATGCTGGGCGACCCTGAGTTAGTCTAATGTGTACCAGCCTCCCCCTCACTCACACCCCTCCCCTCCGTCGCTCCCCCACCCTCACCCCTTCCTGTCTCCCGCCCCTCCCTCCCACCCTCAAATTGCTAGCGCGTGCCGCTGAACTTTGGCTTGAACGGGGCAAGTCAAGAGGCTCCACTCTTGGGTCACAGCCTCCTCCACCTCCCGTCTCTGCCCCTCCCCCCTCTACTTCAAACATCGCAAAGGAACTTTGAGGGAGACGCAAACACAAACCACCTGTGCAGAGTCCTCCTCGCCCAGTGGGCCCGGGTAGAAGATGGCAAATGAGGCCGTTCTACGTTGCCAATGAAGGTCAGAGGTGCTTCTGACAGCCACGTAGGCCAGGGGTCAACCTCACTGCCACGTTTGGGGCCCAGGGAAGCTTAGCTTTCCTGGGCTGCGGTGCCCCTGTTTGTTACTGTGTTCCTAGCTCAGGCTCCAGCCAAGCAGCTCAGCTGTCCAAAAACTGCCAACGGCTATTGCCATCACTAATACAAAGAGTAACTTAGACCTGCTACTCACTCACACCGGGCACACTCACTCCCCACAGCAGAAGCACCTCCCCGTGAGGCAGCTCCACCTCCCCGTGAGGCAGCTCCCGCTCCCGGACCTGGCTTTGCCTGGGCAGAAGTGCCTGGCAAACAGATTGGACACAGGGCCTTTCCTAGGCTGGTCCTTTGAAGACTCCACATCGCCCCCCTGGGTGAAACCTCACACCTCTCAGAGGTCCTGAAACCTCCTTCCGGAGCCACACTTAGCAGTGGGTGTTTGGTTTGGAGGGTTTGGTCTATTATTTGCTTGTTTGTCCTTTTGTTTTTCTTGTTTCTGCTCATTAAAATGAGCTTGATTGATCCTGTCAAAGCTAGGCAGCCCCTCCATACCCTCCACTTTCTTCCTAGTACTCCTGTTCTCCCCCCTGCCATCTCCAGACTTCAAGTCACCCTGAATGCTCTAGGAAGAGCGCGAGGCCCTGTAAGAAGATGAGAGCGGCAGACTCTGCTGTTTGCTGTCCACTAGGCTGCAACATCAATGTCACCACCAAGCTGCCTCCCGGCAGATTACGCTTGTGTCTATAATGTGAGTCTCAAACAGGATCAGTAACATTCTATGTGTTCACCAGGCATTTAGAGATCGCTCCGCAAAGGTCAGTTCCTAGGCATGCCACCTTGAGTAACACAAGGCATTCTCTCAGCCTTAACTCCCACCCCGCCCACCTGTAGACTCCACCCCACAGGGACACCTTTCCAGGTACTCTGCACCTTCTGGCCACTAGCTTAACCATTTACACCCCTGGCTGGTGGCACATGGTGTGATCCTTCACAGATGCAAAGCAATGGCCCTCTGCAGATGCTGGGTCAGTCCCCGCTGCTGGCCCCTGAAGGCCCCACCGGCCACTGTGTCATTATCAGTCAGGTAGACAGCTGGATACACACCAGACTGATGGCAGCCCAGGATAAGCCTGTCACTACACAGATAAGAGCTAAGGTGACCTAGAAGAAACCTTTCCCAGATGTCACCCTGAGGGCATGCTGACAGAGAGCCAGATCTTTGAGGATGAGGTCCCACAACAGTCTTCCTGCAGAGAGACAGCATGAAGGCCACTCCTAACAGCTGTGGTCACAAGGACTTACAAAGCCACCTCCCTGTGTCATAGAAAGCCACTTTTCCGTCTCTGTGACCGCTATTTTCACACCCACTTCAGAGACAGGGGCACTGGAGCTTAGGTCTCACAGCTTAGGTCTGACCCCAGAGCTCCTGGCACTAAGAGTCCCCACGCTGGCAGAGCTGAGGTTCCTGCAGGTAAGTGTGGAGGCCAGGACGGGAGGAACAGTAGAGGGATGCGCTATGGAGACAGGAACCAGATTCCAGGGGAAGCTGCCGGTCACGCCAAGCCTGGTCCCACGTGGCTCAGAGAGACAAGATGGGCATCTAGAGCCCCAAAGGGCTTGGTGAGTCCGTCCAACACATTAGCTCTCCTCTGTGCGGACAACGGGGAAAGGGAAGAGTGGACCAGGCCTGCCAAGAAGGAGCTTACTCATGTGCAGACCAAACAGCAGGCTCTGGAATGAACCGGAGAGTAAAGGGCAGAACTCGGTCTCCCAGAAACTAAAGCTGAAGCTGCATGGCTAAGGGCTCCACCTGGGGCCGGGAAAGGCTGAAGGAGAACATACTGAGTTCGGAGCTTTGCAGCACAGCTGTGCAATTTCTTATCAACTGCATAAACTTACAAGGACAAATTACTGTTGAAGAAAACAAAAGTAGCTTAGACAGAAATGCCTATATGAATGTAAACTTTAGCCTCACTAACCACAAATTAAAGTGGCCACTTTTCTTGCCCAGTACATTTCGAAGCCTCTTAAACACTCCACAGAGCCCTCTCTGGGCTCTCTCTCACAGCCTGGGGACTGGGTACAGAGCCCTTGCAGACAGCCCTCACACTGTGGGAAAGCAGCAGCTTCAGTGTAATGCCGGCAGGAAATGACCCCACCAAGGGTGAGGTTGTCATTTCCTGCAGAATGACCAGTACATAGATTCTCGCTTCCTTTACATGGCCCCTTGATAGATGCCTGGTCGTCCCCATTTTGGAAACTAGGACAGTATTGTAAATTAGAAATGTAAAACAAAAGTCTATGCTTCGATCCGTAAGAGGTAGAGAAAATTAGAGCCCACATGTTCCATGTCCTTGTATTCCACAATGTTAGTGACTCTCAGGATCCCAGTTCTCTAAGAACTGGTCCTACTCAGGGACAGGTGGGCCCTGGGCACGCACAGTACCGGGTCAGCATCGGCTGCCATGTACCAGCTTTTCCCCTTAGAGATTCCTGCGTATGTGTGAGTAACCCTCAGAGCAAAACCCGCCCATCTCCTTTGGCTTCCTCATGGGCAGAAAAGTTGACACAACTTTCTTGGATAATATTTTGTCCACAAAAGAAATGTTTCTAAAACACGAGCTCCGGGTCAATAAATCCTATTCAGCTCCAACAGAGGGTGGGAAGGCAGCCTTGGCCGTGCCCTGACAGGCTTGTTACGGTTACCTCCAAGCTTCAGAAACCCTGGCCATCTGACTCTTTCAAACACTCTTCTGAGCACACTCATTTGAAAAGTGTGCCTCGCGTACAGCAGGGACAGGACATGCTCTTCACTAGAGCGCCAAGGCCAGGAAACGATGCCCAAACAACGTTTCTCCTTCCTTGCTTCCCCTTGCCACCTCCTGGCACTCAGGCCCCCTTGTCCTTGTCTTCCCCCGTCTCGTAATATATCACTCTTCATTCAAATGGAACATTGGCCTTCAGACCTCTCCCCTTGTGGCCAAAAGCAAGTGGAGGAGAAAAGGGTTTATCCATCTCAGTGTGCAGTCCCTCGCCACGAGGAGTCAGAGCAAGAGCTAAGGCAGGGGTCTGGAGGCAGGAACTGAAGAGGGGCCACTGACACACTGCTCACTGGCTTGCTAACCCAGGGCGCACTCGGCCAGCTCTTACACCACCCTGGATCACCTGCCACTGTGGGCTGAGCCCTCCCAACCTAATCACCAACTGAGAAAATGCCTCACCAAGGTGCCTACAGGTGGATCTGATGAAGGGTGTTTCTCAACCGAGGCTCCTCTCTCTTCCCAGGTACCCGTGACTTGTGCCAAGTTAACACAATAAAATAACCAGCGCACCCCATATTTGAGTATGTATTACACACATTTATTCACACATGGGGAAGACATAAATAATATATTTACACACATGCATGCATACACAGGGGAAGACATACCTATGTACACACAGAAGAATGTGAACGTGGAATAAAATATATATACATTAACCTGCCCCGTTCAATCACCAGGCCCAGGCTCAGTTTCTAACGCTCATCTAGGTAGGTGCAGGACATTCCTGAAAACATTTCATTAAAAGTAAGAATTTGCTGTTCACTACAACACTGTAAAAATTAATTATAATAATTACACATTTTTTCTATGCTTTTGGGAGAAGGGAGGTCAAAATCAAATGCAAAATGCCAAGCTTGAACACAGAGTACTTCTGTCTTGGACCAGTACACTGCCCACTCTGCCATGTGTAGCTTCTCAAAGACAGCACAGGTGATAGGATCTGCAGAGACCATCTAGAAACAAGTAGGTCCAGCCTCACCCAGCAGGCTACTAACAACCCAGCATAGCCATCAATGTGGCCTAGAACATTTACAGAGTCAAAATACCGCGTGCGTGCGCGCACACACACACACACACACACACACACACACACACACACACACACACTAATAATAATAATAATAATAATAATAAATAAAGCACCCTGTTGTTCAGAGGTGGCAAGGTCTGAAGGGTGCAGGAGATGCTTCCAGTGTCACCCCCTGGGAAGTTTGAAGTGAGGACAGTTTCAGATCTGGGTCTGAATGCAGGTGCCCTCTGCCCTTGGCGCTGAGTTTAAGAAAGTCCTCCGTTTCCTTCCCTAGAAAGTGGAGTTCAGAACATCTTAACTCACTCTCGGAGACTGGACATCAGGAAAAAGTGGCATCACACCTGCCTGTACACAGAGTCCTTCCCGTCCTCACTCTGCCATCTCCCCAGCAACGTCACAGAGTGTGCCATTACTCTGATCCTGTGCTGAGGGAATTAGTATTCAGGGATGTGTAAGTAACTCGTCCAAGGCCACACAGGTGAAGGGACAGAGCCAGAATTCGGATGAGCGTCTTTGCTCTCTTTACAAGGGCAAATAGGCAGGGCCTCGGGTACGACCTGGGTGTAAGAAGTGACAAGTACAAAATTAGATCAGATCTGTGTGTGATCTCGGATGAGCACTAAAGGTGCTTCAAGGGCTCTGGGGATGTATCTCAGTGTCCAGACATGAGCTTACCGTGTGAGTCCAATCACACGCCAATCACACGTACACACAAATAAGACAGATGACACAGGCAGTGGGAAAGCAGTGTGGAAAAGATGGCCAACAGTATGCGCCACGCCCCTCAACCTCCTTTTAGCGAGTGACACAGGAAAATAGGAACGGCACTGTGGCCCCGTTCCAATCCCTGTGCTGAGTCCACAGGCTTCAAGTTTCATACCATGGGGTCAATGGTTTACTTCCCCGACTTTGCCACCTTTGGCCATGTCCTGGAAAGTGCTCCAAAACAAATCAGCAAATTCAGGAAAGTCATGGCAAGTGTCTGATTTCCTTGCTTCGTGATGGGAAGGCATGCTGGGAGATGGCTGGAATAACTAGGACAGCAGTCTAGGACAGGATCAAATCCCGTAGCGGCATGATACACACAGATGCATGCACGCACACGTGCACACACAGATGAGCTCACGCACGCGTGCACACACATGCATGCACGCACCCTCTCTCTCTCTCTCTCTCTCTCTCTCTCACACACACACACACACACACACACACACATACTGTGATGTTCTCCCTGGTCACAGAGTATGTCTCCAGGCTGGACACCAAACACTTCTGTGTTTTCCTCTCAGGGATGGGGAACTGTCACACTGCTCACATCGCCATCCATGAAATCAAACTAGACAGTTGAAGATCAGCAGTAAGAAAACAGACAGAATGGCGTTGCACAGAGAGGAGG
The DNA here is from genome assembly GCA_030556225.1 of Cricetiscus sungorus. Classification (NCBI taxonomy): domain Eukaryota; kingdom Metazoa; phylum Chordata; class Mammalia; order Rodentia; family Cricetidae; genus Cricetiscus; species Cricetiscus sungorus. The sequence goes on along the minus strand of JANBXA010000737.1, from coordinate 5,526,478 downwards.
GTGAGCTTTCCAGTGGGTTGGAAACAGTCTTCCCCGGGAAGGTCCTCACCAAGTAGGTCTACCCAAAGTCCCCCACCCTGTGGCTAAGGCAGTTTCTCAGAACACGTAATGAACCAGGACCTGGTGCAAGAACGCAGGAAAACAGCGGTGGACTTCCACTTTGCCTTCACGCGTGAGCCTAAAGGAGGACCCTGGGTCCGCATACTTCCATCCAATGAACTTTTCCAACTGTAGTCACTAACACCTGGAGCCAGCTCCCCAGAAAACTCTCCATCCCCACAGGGCTACCTGTGGACCCACAAGTTTCTCTGTTCCCGGGAGCAAAGGCTGCGGGCTCTCTGCACCCTCTCCTCTTCCCAAACACTGTGCCCCTCACCCATGCCGGCCCACTCCTTCTCAGCTTGTGGCCCCCCACAGGCCGCGGGCTGCCCTGACCGCGGGGCTCGGAGCACCCCGCTCGTCTGCCATCCCCATCATTCGGCACGCCGCCGCGCGCTCCCTGCCAGCTCCTTCCAGGCAGGCGCCAGCCAGCAGCAGTGTAGGCAAGGAGGCTGTGCCCCGATGCACGTTGCATAGTCTCCCACCCCATGCCTTGGCCAAAGGAACAAAAAGGAAGCCGACGCCAGGAAGAGACGGGCAGGCTAAGGATGCGGCGGGACCGCGGCGGGCTCCACGCCTCTGCGCACCCGGCGGGCGGAGCTCGCATGCGGCCCGCAACCGAGCCGTTACCTTGAGGATGCAGGCCATGGCGCTACGGATGGACCCTGTGGCTCGCTGCACCTCGGCCCCGCAGCGGGACCGCTCCAGCCCACATTCCCGCAGAGCCGGGCCGCGGGAGCTGCGCGCCCAGGCCCCGCCCCCGAGCCCCGCCACTGGCTGGCGCTGCACGAGGCCCCGCCCCGAGTCACGTGCCCTCCGTGCGGCCCGCGACTGCCTGCTACTCCCGGGGCTGCTACTACTTGGCTTTTCTTTTCTTTCTTTCTTTCTTTTCTTTCACTTTTTCTTTCTTTCTTTTTTTTTTTTTTTAAACCCCTTCCACAGACTTTGATCTGCAAAGCCCCGCCTGAAGCAGACCCGGATCTTCGTGTCTCCAGGACAGAAGGTAGCCAGCCATTCCAGCTGCACTCGCCCATCAGAGAACCCGCAGATGTGTGTGCCACTTTCCAAAAAGCTAGCTGCCTCTGGCACCGTCCCGCTACAGGCTACAGGCGTGGGGCCCATCAAAGGATTCTTCGAAAGCAGCTGGAAGTGCCCCGGGCTGGCCCTTGGCACTGCAGAATCCTGAGGAGGGCTTCTGCTGCTGTGATTGATTGGCTGTCAGTCGGAAAGCGCAAACAGCTAGAAAAGCTGAAAGATTGGACACTCCTGGTCTACACAGAAAGAGCCATGACCTTCGCACGATGTGGCATGTGTAGCATATGCGCACATGAATGTGTGCAGTTGTGGGTGTTGTTTCCTGTTGCAAGGGTGTTGGTAGA